>JBBYHK010470535.1:0-20261 GCA_038382065.1 Adansonia grandidieri | reverse complement strand
ATTAAAAATGTTCTATTTGTCAAAGGTCTTAAACATAATCTCCTTAGTATTAGTCAATTGTGTGATAAAGGCATGAATGTTATTTTTGAATCAATGAATTGTCAAGTTGTTGATGTTAAGACAAATAAAATTATTTTTGTAGGACATAGCGAAGGAAATGTTTATGTTATGCATCTAGATGACTTATCTTTTCAAAATGTTTGTTTCGTTGCTAATAATGATGACTGCACTGGTTGTGGCATAAAAGATTAGGACATGCTAGTATGAATATAATTTCCAAACTATCTAGAAAAGGCCTTCTTGTTGGATTGCCAAAAATAAAATTTGATAATGATAGAATATATGATGCATGTGTTCAAGGCAAATATAGAAGAACTTTATTCAAACCAATTAATGTTGTCTCAACAACTTAGAGTATTACAACTTATTCATATTAATCTTTTTGGTCTTACTAGGACATTAAGCTTAGGAGGTAAACAATATGGATTTATTATTGTAGATGATTACTCTAGGTTTAGTTGGGTTCTCTTCTTAAGCTCTATAGATGAAGCCTTGGAAAAATTTATTACTATTTGCAAAATTATCCAAAATGAAAAAGGTTATTCTATTTCAAGTGTAAGAAGTGATCATGGAAAAGAATTAGAAAATCTTGGTTTTGATAATTTTTGTAATGAAAATGGTATTAGCTAATTTCTCGGCACCTAGAACTCCTCAACAAAATAGAGTTATTGAAAGAAAAATAGAACCTTGGAAGAAATAGCTAGAACCACGCTTTATGAATACAATTTACCAAGATATTTTTGGGCGAAAGCTGTTAATACTTCTTGCTACATTATAAATAGAGCTATGGTTAGGCCAATCCTAAAGAAAACTCGATATGAACTTTTTAAAGGAAGAAAACCAACATTAGCTACTTTCATCCTTTTGGATGCAAATGTTTTGTATTAAATAATGGAAAGGATAATCTTGGTAAATTTGATGCAAAAAGCGATAAAGGAATTTTTCTTGGTTATTCAACAAATTCCAAAGCTTATAGAGTGTTTAATAAAATAACTTTGGTTGTTGAAAAGTCAATACATGTTATATTTGATGGAGCTAACTCAACCTTGAGAAAGGTGTCTTTTGATAATGATGATGTAGAGATTTACCAAGAATAAACATCACATAAGAAGCAAGGACAACCAATGCAAAATCAAGAAGATCCAAAAGAGGAAGAACTACATGAGCCAACTCAAGTAGAAAGGGAAAGAAATCATCCTAGAGAGTTGACTTATGTCCAAAAAGGTGAGATAATTGGTGATCCTAACCAGAAGGGTAAGAACTAGATCATCTCTTAGAAATACATGCAATTATGTAGCTTTTCTTTCACAAATTGAACCCCAAGAATTTAGATGAGGCTCTAAAAGATGATAGTTTGATCATGGCTATGCAAGAGGAGTTAAACCAATTTGAAAGGAGCAAAGTTTGGAATTTAGTGGAGAGACCTAGTAATTATCCCATCATAGGTACTAAATGGGTTTTTAGGAACAAACTTGATAAGAATGGAATAATAGAAATAAGGCTAGATTAGCAGCTAAAGGATATAGTCAAGAAAAAGGAATTAATTATGATGAAACTTAAACCCCCGTAGCTAGACTAGAGGCCATTAGAATACTTCTAGCTTTTGCATACTTTAACAATTTCAAGTTATATCAAATGGATGCCAAAAGTGCCTTTCTAAATAGTTTCATTAATGAGGAAGTTTATGTTGAGCAACCTCTTGGTTTTGAAAATCCTCATTTTCCCGATCATGTTTTTAAACTTTCAAAAGCTTTGTATAAATTAAAGTAAGCACCTAGGGCACGGTATGAGAGACTCTTAAAATTTTTAATTGAAAAAGGTTTTATTAGAGGCAATGTTGACAAAAATCTATTTATAAAAGTAATAAACAAGGTCATTTTAGTGATTCAAGTTTATGTTGATTACATCATCTTTAGTGCCACTAATGAATCTCTTTGTCAAAAATTTTCTAAGTTAATGCAAGGTGAGTTCGAGATAAGCATGTAGGAGAATTAACATTCTTCTTGGGACTACAAATTAAATAAACAAAAGATGACATTTTCATCAATCAAGCAAAGTACACCAAAGAATTACTCAAGAGGTTCACAATGGATGAAGCAAAGCCTTGCTCCACACCTATTAGTACTTCAACAAAGCTTGAAAAGGACAAAGGAAGTAAAATTGTTAGCTCTAAACTTTATAGGTCTATGATAGGTTCATTGCTATATCTTACAGCAAATAGACCCGACATAATACTTAGTAATGCCTATGTGCTAGATACCAATCATCACCGAGGGAGTCACATCTAGTCGTCGTGAAAAGAATCTTTAGATACCTAAGAGACACTCCCAATCTAGGCTTATGGTATCTAAAATAATCATCTCTTGTGTTACATGCTTATTCCGATGTGGATATTGTTGGATGTAAAATTGATAGGAAAAGCACTTCTGCTACTTGTCAATTTCTTGGAAATATGTTCATATCATGGTTCTCCAAGAAACAAAATAGTGTTGCTTTATCCACAACCGAAAGAGAATACATATCTAAGGGAAGTTGTTGTGCCCAAATCTTATGGATAAAACAACAAATAGAGGATTTTGGCATTACCATTGATCATATTCTAATTAAATGTGATAATACTAGTGCCATTTGTCTCACCAAAAATCCAATTCAACATTCTAGAACCAAGCACATAGAAATTAGACATCACTTTATTAGAGATCATGTGCAAAAAGGTGATATAGAGCTTGAATTCGTTGATACCTTGCATCAACTAGCTGATATTTTCACTAAACCACTTGACAAGGATATATTTTGGATAATTAGAAGAGAAACTGGCTAAATGAATGCACCCTAAATTCATAATTTGTTCTAATCCTAATACGTTGCCTCAATATTGCTTACATCATGCTTAGTTTGAGAAGCTAGCTTTAAACACTTACTTGTTTGATGATGTTCTTTTGTATAAATTTCTCATTCTTGGAAAATTTTGTTGTCTCTTGATTAAATTTTGAATTGTCCATGCTAAATGATTTTGATTTTGGTCCAAGTTGCATTTTTAAATGTTTTTCAAAGGATAATTGGGTAAAAAATATGCCTAATTTGATGCCATCTTATTGGAAATGACCTAAAACTAGGCCATACGTATCGATCCCTGCACATTCTTTTTCCATGTAACTAGTTTCCATTATATCGATACAAACTTGATACAAACCCATATTTGTTCTTTGTATCGATATCTGCATCTTATATATCGATACACTGTATTGATACTCCCCAGCCTGTATCGATACAGAGCAATTTGTTCTAAGTCTCGAGACCCAGTTTCTTGTATCGATACAGAACCTAGAAATGTTCTTTGCATCGATACTACCTCTTTTGTATCGATACTTATTGTTAATTTAGGACTCCTCGTGAATGAAATGCTCATTCTATCGAGCACTATTTATCCTCTCCCCTACCACCCTCTCCCTCACTCATCCTTCAATCTTTAAAACTCATCATCATCACCCTTTTCTCATAATCTTTGATCCATAAACCAATTTACTTTATCACACTTACCCAAAACCATTTGAAAATCACCCACTATCATCCAAAACATCAACAAATTTGAAACCCTCCATCACCCTAACCCTCACCACTTCTCTCTCTAAATCCATCATCTTTGTCCCAATTGTTTCCCAAAATTTGACTATTTTTTCATTCCTAAGCTTTTCCCTACTTACTACATCACACCAATTACCAACCAAACTTAGTGCCCACCACCTGCTCAATCATTTTCCCTAACTAGCACTTTACCTACTTGACCTGCTTGACAAAAGTCCTCAACCTTTTTCAAACACAATCATGACCCTAAAACCAAATAAACAACACGTTGTCAAGGTCCCATCACTTGTGCCTCTACCTCTTCTGCTTGTCAACCACCTCCAACCCAAAATCAGTCCTTCTTTGACTTATGTTTCCATGATGCATAGGCTCGTAAGTGTTTCACCACCATTTATGCCCAGATGCCTATCCAACAATGTCGAGTTATCGACTTTCCCTTTTTTTGGTCCATTAGTTATCCTTACTTTCAAATTTTTGAAACCTTCGGATGGACCAAATTTCTTTTTCTAAATGTTTCAGTTCACGAAAATCTTGTCCATGCATTCTTTAGCAATGTTTTTCTCATTATTGATGATCACGATCATGTTATTGCTATTTGGTCCTATCTTATAGGATAGGATCTCATCATTAACTGAGCTTCTCTCATGTCTGCCTTCAGTTTTTTGAATGAAAGCGTAATCTATGAAGGTTCAGCTTCTACTGCCTTGCACACTCTAAATAAAAAAGCCATGCTCCTTTCTCCGGTTAATCGCTTACTCTATCTTGTTATAACATACCCAGGGGTGGATCCTCGTGGATCTATGGGTGCATACGACTACAAATATTTTTTTGGCTTGGGAATGTCTTTTTGATCGAGACTTTTCCTTCTCAACGTGATGAGAATGAAAAAGTACAGATTCTCTACTTATGACATAGTGAAGGGGACCATAAGATGAATCACTTATCTTATTGGTCTCGAATGACCATCACAAAAAGGCCAACGCTTAGAGTCACCACCGATCATTTTAGGCTAGGCATGATCGGATGCCTATTGAAACCCAAGTTTTGAGTTACGAAACTCAAAACATTGACCCTGTGGTCTACGTAGTACAAAGATTCATCATTGGGTTTGGGAGTTGCTTTGCACGATGAGGTGCAAACCTCAATGCCTGAAATCGATACCTTGCTAGCTATGTCTTATCTCGGTTTTGATTCTTTCGATCTTACCTCATCATTATTTTGATATAACCCTCTTTTAATGCATGAATCTTATTGAAATACAAATCCAGGTTTTGATGAAAAAGATTTAATCTCATATATGCCTTACAGAGATGGGCAATATAGAGATTTTCAATAACAATGACCTTTGGATTTTACTTTGAAATATGGAATATTCCACTTTGGGCACTGAAGAGATACCCACATGGAATATTACCTTCAGTTTTATTTAAAATGATTAGAAAACATGAATGCAAATAATCATCACAAAGAAATCACTTTAGCAAGGCAATAAATGAAGTAACATAACATGGATCATTAAATGTAATTATAAGGAAAAGGGATGGACTATTGGAATTTACTCGCAATTGGCATCGATTATTTAGGAATAATCAAATCAATAATTTTTTAAAGTATCTGGGTTTCTTGATTGAATGAGATTTGTTTGACACATTCATGGAAGTCCGAGAAGGAGAAAAAATTAATTGTAGTTGAAAGACAAGGTTAGAGTATCCCTTCAGAAACGTAGGGTTAGAGTATCCCCGTGGATGATAAATAATTTTGACAAAGGAAGACTTTTAAATCTTAAAAATTTTGAAAAACGGGGTTGGATTATCCCCTCGAAAGGTCAAGGTTGGAGTATCCCCAAAAGTGACATGTTTGACACTTTTTAGAGAAGTCAAGTTGAAAAACTTAAGTTGACAAAACTTTGTGATTTAGGAAATGTGTGAGCGTTTCGACAACTTTTGGCAAAAGAAATTATTATGAATGAAGATGGTAAAAATGTAAAATATGTTTGTGCCTTGATACAAGCCTATGGGAGGTCAAAGCATGTTCTCAAGTTTGATCGCGGTGATATGGAGACATTCGAATGTCTCGAGATGAAGTTCGAGAAAACAACTCCAAAAATAGGGGATAGCATTATGCTATCTTGCTTCTTGAATTTATTCTAAATTTGTTTGAAGGCTTTAGAGGGTGGCAAAGAAACCGTTAGAAAGGTAAATTGACGAGGGTCAACCTAAAAATATTCCTAATATCCCATAAATTCACTTTTCGGGGGAATAAATTTTCATGTTTGGATTTTCGCTGCTGGCAGAGCATACGAGTGACAAGGTGTGTCAAAATTTGAAAAATCATTTCAGACTCATTTGGTATCAAAAAATTGCAAATAATAGCATTCTAGAAAGGGAATTTCATGAACATTTTAGGAAAAATGCTTGATGGATTTGGAAAAACCGTTTGGTGGGCTTAAAAGGCCCAACCAAAATACACTTTGTTCACTCCAGGGATTCTAGACACTCTAGGTTTGAAAAATCATAACTCTTTCATCCATCTGAGGATGAACAAGACCTCATTTTAAAGGTGTTTTGACACACTTTCAGAGAAAAATATTATAAAATTCATGAAAAATAGTTTGGGATTTTAAAGTGATTTTTTCAATTTGTAATAATGCTACTGCCAACAGGGGACAATGTAAAGTAGAGGATATTTCTTATTTTCTTTATGTTTATGGGTCCAAACTCGAGTCTCGACATTCAAACATCCATGACTGAAAGGAAAGAGTGGCATGAGTATCACGAACTCATTTGCACAACCCTAGAGTAACTTGGGATGATGAAACAGTCTGTTAATCATACTACTCAAGGTTTTAACTCAAAAACAAGGTACAAACATTTTGGGAACAAGTGCAAGGCCATTCTTGTTGCAAAATCAAAAGTTTTGAGCTCTTTCAATCAAGATTTTGAATTTTGGAAAACTTAATTTTCCCCAAGATTTTTTTTGCTAACCTTAAGGAAAATGCTAAGTCAATGCTAATCCTTATTAGTTGAGGTTAACATGCTTGGCTTGGGGAGGTTTTGAAAGTAAATTTTTCATAGCCATCAAACATGCATTTTGATAAGGGGAAGACAACAAACATACAAGAGGATGGCACATAACATGAATGGGGATGCAAACTTTACCAATGGTCTTAACAAAGAAAGTGTTATGCACTTTGACAAGAAAATGTTATGAAAGCTAAAAATGAAAATGACTCATGACAAGATGCAAGCTAATGTATAAACATGCTTGAAATATGTTAGGCTAATGATTCATACATGGATTAAGGATACAAGATGCATGGATATGGCATAAAATGCATGAGCAAGAGCTATCAAAATAATAAGGATGAAATAAGGCATTTTGCACATCAAAAGGGCATTAATGCATCCAAATCCTAAACTACCACAACCAAAGGCCACAATAATACATGGAAATCCTTAGAGGGTGGTGGAAACATGGAGAGCTCACTAAAATGATGAAGATGCTGAAAAGTAAAAAAATGAAACTGATAAAGTAGGAAGTTATACCAACAAAACTTCAATTTTTGGCCAAATAGTTGAAGCAGCAAAGATGGCTTAAATTTCCCTCTTTTCCTTATTGTTAATAAGCAAGAAAATGAGAGAAATAATGAGGTTTTCGTTCTAGTATGGATGAGGGTGATTTTTAGAATGTGTAATGGTTAAGAGGAAGTGTTTTAGGGCTATTTTTGGGTGGTGAGTGAAGAGCTACGGGATTCTGGTTTTCTTGGTGTAGAAATGTGTTTTGGAAGCTGAAAATGAGTTGGAATCTAACCACTTTTAGCTGAGATATAAGTGGTCTATTCATACCAGCATTTTGGAGCCAATTTAGAGGTGTTCTTGGTCATTTCTTAAGGGGAAAAAGTGATGTCAGCTTAGTGGCTATAAAATGGTTGTAGGGAGCAACTTGCTGCCAATGTGATAGACATAGGGTGGCTAGTTTAAAGGCTGAAATGATTTTCCAGCAAATAGGGTGGCTGATGGTGATCTTAGTCAATAAACTAGGGAGGAGTAGGGTGATTATGTGACATTAACCCTTTTGATCTAATTTAGACTTCAAAAAATATTTTAATTAATTCAAAAGTCCAAATTCATAATTTATATAGGTTTTGATCTTTTTTTATGCAAAGAAACGAGTAAAAATCGAGTTTTTAAAAATTAGCCTAGACAAAATAAGGTGCCTATAGCTATCCCTCTTTGACCGTTGCTAAGAATTAGGAATAGGACAAAGACAAATAGACACTATTTTGTTCAAGGTGGAACGAGCTCCCCGGAACACTAAGGTGTTAGGTTTTCTAAGATTTGAACTCTTTAGGCAGGTGCAGAGTAACATGGATTTTTTATGTGGGTGCTGCCAGCTTATGAAAGCTTTGACTTAAACTTGGGTGCCACCAGCTTGTGTGGGCTTTGATTCGAGTACCGCCAGCTTGTGTGAGCTTTGACTTAGACTTGGGTACTACCAGCTTGTGTGAGCTTTGATTCGAGTGTCGCTAGCTTGTGCGAGCTTTGACTTAGACTTGGGTGCCACTAGCTTGTGTAGGCTTTGATTTGAGTACTGCTAGCGTGTGTGGGCTTTAACTTAGACTTGGATGCCACCAGCTTGTGTAGGCTTTAACTCAGCTTGGGTGCCACCAGCTTGTGTGGGCTTTGAAAAGGTGCCACTGACTTGTGGGCTTTTGGAAAAGGTACCACTAACTTGTGGGCTTTAAAATATGCCATTGACTTGTGTGGGCTTTGAAAGAGGTGCCACTGACTTGTGGGCTTTGAAAATGGTGCCACTGACTTATGGGCTTTGAAAATTTGCTAACAACATTTTTTGATAAAACTTCTAATACAAGTTTTTCTTAACAAAAGTTTATGATAAAATTTCCCAATAAAAAGGTTTTGACACTAGTTCTTGACAAAATGCTTGACAAAGCTTCTGATGAATGTTTTCGACAAAAGTTTTTTATGATAGTTTCTAGACAACAATTTCTTGACACTGGCCTTTTGACAGTAGTTTCTTGATAAAAAAAGGTTTTAACATGAGGTGATGAGGAGAAAAAAACCTTACCTAAATGACACTTGGCTTATGAAGCTTAGAGTACTTACTAGGAATTCCTTGGAGGTTCAATAAACCTAGCTTGGAGTGATATTGTAAAAATGATGATGTGTGATGGTAATGTGAATGCATGATATGGAATGCTATCATGATTGAATGATGTGAAGTCTAATATGGGAGATAGTCGTAATTCTCCTTGTACGTCATTCAAACTCACATAGGGATGCCTATTTGTCTTTGATGCAACTATAGACGAAAATTTTCCTAATCTCGCTGAGGATTATAGTTTGTCCCAGCTCCATTGGATATGACCAAAAATCTACTCCCAAGAATTTGGATTGTTGCATTTCCCGATTCTGGAGGCTCAATCATTTTCATGACAATTGGAAGGCATTGTCAACAATTTAGAGACTATTCGATTGATTAGGCTGATGTCTCTAGTTTCGATAGGATTTTGATAGAACGCATGGGTCAATTTTTGGTCAGCCTAAAATGTTTTTTCTTCTTGACATGTGGCTTGAGAAATCACGAAATGGTTTGGTTTATGGCTATGCCGAGCAGGTGTTTGGACATGAAAAGTGCATATCTTGAAGATTAAGGCATGAGCAGAGTTCCTTGTGCTTTTCTTTTCCTTTTAATGTAATATCAAGATGTCCTGATGCATATTTCAGTTGATTATCAAACATTATTAACTAAATGACAAGTGTAATGTGAATTGTATAGGGTTAAAAAAAGAAGGCAATATTCATTCATGACAACAAAGAGATACAACTTGGTATACTATTTGACAAACAAGTGATTCGGTGGCAAAAAGTATGACCTTTTGGGCGGAAGATGCCTCTGACAATCATGACATGGATGTTCCTTAAATGCTTTTCAAGATTTTTCTAGAACAATAAATGTGATTAGTATGAGTTGATCTTCAGAAGATCTCTAGAATTGCTTTGCATTGTCCTGTAGGTACTCTCAGTTTATGCCTCATCAAAATTGATTTCTTAAGTCACCCTTAGGGTTTTCAACTATAGTCGGGTTGGCTACCTAGATGCCCTTTTTAGATTTTCATCTGGACCCCTTTTTATTTTATTTTTTTATTTTTTATTTTTGGTTTTTTTTTGTTTTGTTTTTTTTTCTTTTTGTTATTTGTTTTTGTTTTTGTTTTTTCTTTTTTTAAGGACACCTTTTCAGGTTTTCGCCTTCCCCATGTAATATTTCTTGATGGAATCTAAGTTGATGGGTTGGGCAAGGCATTGCCGTCCATCTCTGACAAGATTAAGGCCCCTCTAGAGAAGGCTTGCTTCATGACATACGATCATTCCCAATTAGGGGTCCACTTGCCCCATGCATCCTCATGAATTGGAAGGATCTTCTTTAATACCAATTTGCCTTGGTGAAATTGTTGTGGGCATATCTTTTTGTCATGGGTTAGGATCATGCGTCTTTGATACATTTGACCATGGAAAATAGCTTTCATGTGTTTTTCCTCGATAAGGTTGAGCTAGTCGTATTTGCTCTTAACCCATTCAGCTTCTTCAAATTTGGTTTCTATAAAGACTTTGAGAGAAAGGATCTCAACTTCGATAGGCAATACAGCTTCCATCTCATAGACAAGAGAAAATGGGGTAGCACCCATAGAAGTGCCAACTGAGGTTCGATAGGCATGAAGTGCAAAGAATATCTTTTCATGCCAGTCTTTGTAAGTCTTGGCCATTTTCTCAACTATTCTTTTAATATTTTTGTTGGTTGCCTCAACTGCCCCATTCATCTTTGCACGATAAGGGACAAAATTATGATGCTAGATCTTGAACTATGAATAGACCGTTTGCATCACTTTATTGTTTAACTTGCTTGCATTGTCTGTGATGATTTGGTTCAGGAGGCCATATCTACAGATGATGTCCCACTTGACAAACTTATAGATGATCGATCTAGTGACATTAGCATACAAGGCAGCCTCTACCTATTTGGTGAAATAGTCGATCGCTACCAAGATAAAATGATGCCCATTGGAAACTTTAGGGGTGACTGGCCCAATAACGTCCATGCCTTACATTGAGAATGGCCATGAAGCTGTCATGATGTGAAATGGTGCTAGAGGGACATTGATCTTGTCCGCATAGATTTGACACTTATGGCATTTTTGGGCATAATTAATGTAGTCTCTCGTGAGGGTTAACCAGTAATAACTTGCTCTCATGATTTGCTTGGCCATCCGATGTCCATTGGCATGTGAGGCACAAATCCCTTCATAAACTTCTTTTAGGATCTTTTTGGCTTTAGGAGTGTCAATGCATCTGAGTAATCCTTGATCGTGACTTCTTTTGTATAAGATTTTCCATTGAAAACAAATCCCATAGCCAGCCTTCTGATAGTCTTTTTATTAGTCTCAGTTGCATGTTTGGGATATTGCTGATCCTTGATGTAATGAAGGATGTCATAGTACTAGGTAGGTCATCCTTTTATTTTTTAACACTATGACAATGAACCGGAGTTATGTAGATGCTCATCTGGATGGGAGCAACGTCTAACTCTTGGTTAATTTTAAACATGGATGACAAGGTAGCCAAAACATTAGCTATTTAGTTCTCTTCTCGAGGTAAGTGTTAAAAACTAATATCATCAAATTCCTTTCTTGAGCTCTGCTATCAGTTTCCCATACTACATCAGCTTGGCATCGCGAGTTCGCCATTCCCTTTTTAATTGGTCGATGACTAGGGCTGAATCATCGAACACTTGCAATATCTTGACATTCCTCTCAATGGCTGCTTAAAGCCCCATGACACAAGCTTTAATTCTGCGATATTATTCATGCAGTCAAAATTTAGCCTTGCTGTGAATGGATAATGACTCCTATCAGGTGACATCAATATTACCCAATTCCATGTCTTAGAGCATTTGATACTCTATCAAAATATATCTTTTAGGATTGATTTTGGTTAGAGGTGTTTTCATCTTTAGAAATGCACATTAGATCTTTATCTGGGAAGTCAAAATTTAAGGGTTCATAGTCATCTACTACTCGACTTGCCAAAAAGTCAGCTATCGCACTGCCTTGATGGCCTTTTGACTAACATAGGCAATGCCGTATTCAGAAAGTAGGACTTGCCATCTAGCTAGCCTTCTGATAGTGTAGGGACTTTGCATAGATACTTAATTGGATCAAGCCTTGCAATCAACCATGTGGTGTGATATAGCATGTACTACCTGAGTCTCCTAGCTATCCATATTAAAGCACAGCATAACTTCTCGACTATGGAGAAATTACACTCGCATTCTATGAACTTTTTGCTTAAGTAGTAGATTGCTTGTTCCTTCCTTCCTGACTCATCATGTTGCCCTAATACACAACCCATAGATTTGTGGAAGACTACCAAGTAAAGGATTAAAGGTCGACTAGGCACCGGTGGTACCAACACTGGCAGGCTTGACATATAATGTTTGACTTTATCAAAGGCTTCTTGACATGCCTTATTCCACTCTCCCGGATAATGTTTGTGAAAGAGCCGAAAAATAGGGTCGCATTTATCAGTGAGCTTGGATATGAATCTAGCAATATAGTTCAGTCTCCCTAAAAAGCTTCTCACTTCTTTTTAGGTTTGAGGTGGTGGCATATCTTGAATGGCTTTGACTTTATCTAGGTCAACTTCAATACCTTTTTTATTGACTATAAAGCCTAGAAGCTTATCCGAAGTGACTTCAAAGGTATACTTAGCAAGATTCAATTTGAGTTGAAATTTTCATAGTAGTTCAAAAAGTTTCTAAAGGCCTGTGACATGCTCCTCCTCTTTCGTTGACTTGGTAATCATGTCATCAACATAGACCTCAATTTCTTTCTGCATCATGTCATGGAATAGGGATACCATGGCTCATTAATAGGTTGCCCCAACATTTTTGAGTCTGAAGGGCACGACATTATAGCAAAATGTCCCCCACATGGTTACGAAAGTTATTTTCTCCATGTCTTCAAGCGTTATCTTGATCTAGTTGTAGCCTGAGAATCTATCCATGAAGGAGAAAAGAGAATTCATGGTTATGTTGTCTACCAAAGTGTTGATATGGGGTAACAAGAAGTTATCCTTAGGACTAGCTTGATTCAAATCTCGATAATCAACACACATTCATACTTTGCTATCTTTCTTTGGGACTGGGACTATATTGGCAACCCATTATGGATACTTGGCTACTTTGATAAACCCTACATCAAACTGCTTCTTAACTTCCTCTTTAATTTTGAGAAGCATTTCTGGCTTCATCTGGATTGGTTTGTATATAGGCTTAATGGGAAGCTTGTGGACCACTATATCAGTGTCTAGTCCTAGCATGTCTTGATATAACCAAACGAATACATCTCGATATTCCTAGAGTAGGTCTCTCAGCTTGGTTCTAGTTGTCAACTTTATTGAGGTTTAGATTTTAACCTCCTTTCAATCCTCCTGAGTACCAAGATTTATTACTTTTGTTAGGCCATTATGGGGCATGATCTACTTCTCCTCTTGCTCGACAAATCATTAGAGGTCTAGTGGTACAAAGCTCTTTTCGAAATCTTATTCAAGATCAACTTTACTAGTGCAAATTGACTATTCAAAATTGATCTTTAGTAACCCATTAGACACATCCATATCACTGTCATCAAGGAAACTGAAAGGGTAAAGAAATAAACATTGCAAAAGACATATATACAACCAAGGGATTTGGATAAAAATGAAGGCAAAAGAGTAATGGAGACCAAAAGGTTGAAAAGTGATATATAATGTGGAATGATATATACAAAAGTCATTTCATTGATAATGTTTGATAAAAAATGTCCCTTACATAGGACACTTATCTGCCTTTGGGCAAGGGCAGGTAGGTTTTCATTTCTTGATGTTACATAAAAGGGACAGGAAAAGTGCAGGGGCTTTTGTCATGACCTTGTCATCAAAATCAGGTCTTAGTGGAAGGACACGAATTTTATGGCTTGGTATCTTGGAGATATAGGTTGTTAAGTGCTCTGTTTAGGATAACTGAGACATCTTTAGCCTTTTGCTTTTTTGATTGGCTTGGATCTATTCGTTCTCCTACACAAAATACCTTATGGAGAGACGGGAACATTGTTGGCTTTGATTCCCCTTCATGACCCAATGATCATATCATCTCTTGGTTACAGATCCTCTTTTTTTGTTACTTTCTTGGGTGTGCATTGGCCTTGAATCTTAAGCTTCTTTTGTTGGCTTGAGTGGTGACTTATAAGGCTCAGACCATCCCTTGCAGATTCTTGCCAAGCCCTTTTCCAGTACGGGAACCTTTGCCAACGTTCATTTTTAAATTCGAGTGGGCACTCTTTGATAGGTAGGGTTTAACTATTGGCAATCCTTCTCCCACAAATGTTGCATTAACAAACTCAAAGGATTGGAAGGATGACTTCAGTGCATCTTTATTAGGCTTTATGTAGATATCCTCAGTGAAAGCAGTGGCGATCATTTTTTCTTCAGCTCAAATGGTGACTACTTTGTCATCTATCATAAATTTGAGCTTCTGATGGAGAAAGGATGGGACGGCTCCGGTGGAGTATATCCATGGCCTTTCTAATAGGCAGTTGTAAGAAGGATTAATATCTATAACTTGGAAGTCAACTTCATATGTACATGGGCCTATCCGAAGCTGGATTGTGATATTTCCAATTACTCTATGACATGTACCATCAAAAGCTTGGACTATGGTGTGGCTACTCTTGATGTTGGACTGATCGACAGGGAGTTTGCTTAATGTAGTCATAGGAATAACATTAAGGGCTAACCCATTGTCTACGAGTACTTTAGGCAAAATGCATCCCTTACAATGGGTAGTGATATGTAGAGCTTTATAACTACCCTAGCCTCCAGGTGAGATCTCATCATCATTGAAAGAGATATAATTATTGATCATGATGTTGTTCACTAGCCGATCCAACTTGTCCTTGAGGATATCCGAAGGCATATATGCTTCGTTTAGCATCTTCAGTAATGCATTTCGGTGAACCTCTGATTAAAAAGCAGAGATAGCACGGAAATCTTTGTGGGTTGTTTACTTTACTAGGCTACAATGCAGTATTCAGTGTGCTTGATGAACTTGAGAAACTCTATGGCTTCTTTTTCACTTACTGCTTCCCTGACTTTCTTAAGCTCAAAATTCTTTGCTTGGGCCTGAATGGTACTGGTGCTTGGAGATGCATCAACTTTTTGTTTTTCTTAAGCTTAGGAAGCATAACACCTATTGCTACGGGTTAGGTGACTAACTCTTGACAGTTCCATTGCAGCAGTTAAGGGAGTTAGTTTTTCGATCATTTCTACATGATTCTCGTATTTCCATGGGACAACTTTGTTGCTCTTATACGAGAATGGTTTAGGTACTTCCATAACTAACTTCACTATAGATGTCGAAGAACTGATCTTGAGACTTGACTTGCCATAAAGAATGAAAGATCAAGTTCTTTCGTAAGATGGCTACATTATTTCATCTCTTATCATATTGATATATTTAGTAGCATGTGTGATTTCATGATAGAATTCTATCTAGCCTTCATTCATCATTCTTTGAACCATGGACCTAAACTCCTTGCATGTTTGTAGGGTATAACCTACAACTGTGTTGAAGTCATAGAAGTTGTCGAGATTATTTTCCATTTTTTTTGTTTCATTGAGCAACCTGACCTGAATCAATGTTTGCCAGAACAAGAACATTGGCATCCTTACATCCTTTATGCTTGCCTTTACTTTATATTTGTTTTTAAAATCGATCATGTTTACAGGTAGCTCAGTGTGGTTTAGTAAAGGATTGGCTGCAACATTTGGTCCCTGGTTCATCCCGAACTGCAAGACTTTTGAGTTAATTAGATTTCACACATTTCGTTTGAAAGATATGTAGTTCTCAATGTCATGCCCTACTGCCCCAGCATGGTATTCACAATAGGCGTTAAGGTTGTACCATTGTAGGTATGGTGGCTTTCTTTCTAAGACATAGATTGGGGCCACTAATTGCTTTTGGAGCAAGGTCTGGTAAAGCTCCTTATAGGTCATAGGGATGGGATCAAAATGTTGTCTTTTTTTTATTTGCACCTCGATTGCCAGGTGATTATTAGTTACTCGATTGGACTTTGGTTAACTTATGAAGGGTAGCTTTATGGTGGGTTGGAGTAGGTTGGATGGGATTGCAAAAGATGGGTTGTAGGTTATGGCATTAATTAGATGAGGAGGTATGGTGATAGGGTGAGAATACATCATGCTTGGGTAGTGAGGGTCGGGTATTTGACACCATTTTGGCTGAGATAAGCTAGCATAACTTATGGCATTGGCCTCTCCTTCCTTCTTTTTACTAGAATAGGCTTTTTGCTTGATCCAGATGTTTTCCTGGCTGACATTCTTCCACTCTTAATGGCTGTATTCATCATTTCTGCAGAGAGGACTAGGTCTACAAATTTCTTAGTGGCATTCCATACGAGCTTCTTGCAATAAGGAGCACGTAAGGTGTGAATGAAAGTGACTGTCATCTCTTTTTCTATAAAGGGAGGCTGCACTAGGGCTACTTCTTTTCTCCACCTTTAGGCGTATTGTCTAAAACTTTCAATGGATCTCTTTTTGAAATTCATTAGGGAAAGTCGATCTGGCACCCAATCTGATACGTGTTGGTATTGATTTAGAAAGGCCTTAGCCAAGTTAGCCCATGATTGGATTTTGACATTGTCTAGCTCGATATACCACTGAGCTATTGCCCTAGTGAGGCTATGCTGGAAGTAATGGATGAGGAGCTTTTCATCTTTTTTATACCCAGCCATTTTCGCAGGTACATTCAGACATGGACGGAAGGGTCAATGGTTCCATTAAACTTCTTAAACTTTGGGACTTTGAACTTCTGAGGAATGACAAGGTTAGACACCAAAGACAGCGATTGCACATCAAGAGCTCCAAACTTGTCACTCCATTAATAGCTTGGAGGTATTTTTTCAGTAACTAGAATTTGTTCACTTCTTCTGTAGTCATGGTGGACTTTTGACCTTTTGTTTTCTCTAGTTCCTCATGGTCAAGGGTTATCGGATCTACTGATGAGACTCCTACATTCACCCCTTGAGTACTGGGAATAATTGACCTATGGCAACAGGATTTAGGTAAATAACTAGCGGAGCCTGAGTGGCAGGTGTAGGAGCGGGCCATTGATCTTGTCTAGTTTCCCCTTGGGCAGGTTCTAGATTATTGGTAGGGGGACTTTCAGTGTTGGGAGGATAATTCTTGTTTCAGCAATGCTGGCTTACCCTTTTTCTTTCACAGAGGTGGTCGTTAGTTCCGTAAGTTTTATGATTTGATTTTGCATTTCATATTGATGATAAAGCATCTGGTCTTGTGATTCCTTAACCATTAGCTCAAGTTGCTTAATACGAGCTTCATGATCACTCTCCATGATTTACTTACGGTGTCGTGTGTTGTAGAATACGTGATGTAAGGTTTCATGTTCTTGATTGATCTCGGAATCCCTTGCACTTTTATGGCCCAATTCCCGTATTAGACTTTTTAAAAATGTATTTATTGGTGAGCATTTATGATGCAATGACGAGTTAAGATAATGAATGATTGATGCAAGTGTAATGAAAAATGTTGAAATTAAATGTGCATATGCGTTGGAGACGATTGATTCTTGGAACAGCTTCGTTAATAACATCATTCATAGAGTCACAAAAGGATTTTTTCTTTTATGACATAATTACATCTGAAAGTATCTAACGTGATTACATTGTGTAATCACACGATCAAGAAAACCCAAAAGTTGTTGCTCACGATCTCCAACAGGTATGATGTCTCGCCTTATAGATCGAGCAGCTTTAATCATGTCATTCGCCTCTCATTGAGTGTCACAACGTGGCCCGGATACAAATCCTAACCAGCCTGACTTAAAATGGCATTCACTCCTATATTTGTTAAGTTTATCTTATATTCTATTATTTCTATAGGCCATATCATTATCATCATTTTCCCATTTTGGGGACTAGGTGATCGAGATAAATCACTTACTCAATTTAACCCTAAATAGTCATTATGAAATAACTATTTATTTGGAGTCGCCACCAATTTATTTAGGCTAGGTGAGATTGGTCACCTATCGGAGTGTGTATTTTAAGGGTTACAAAACCCTAAAATACTAATTCCGAGGCCTGCCACCATACCAGAGATCATATGAAAGGATTTGGGAGTTGGTTACAATCACAAGTAAGGATTGACCCTCTCATGATGCCCGAAAATTGGTACCTTATTAATCATGTGTTAACTCAAATTTTAATTTTTATTCGATTTCAACATTGGATGTTTAATTATAATTCCTATAGTATTTCATTATGAAAGTTATTATTTCGAGAAAGTCAGGTTTTAATGTTTCTAGAAATCACAAAATTATTCGTACACTCCAAGGGAACCAGGTGGGCACGAATTCTCAATCATATCTTGTCAGAGAACAATACCAAATATGAAAAGTTTTATTTTGTTTTAAAATTGAAAAAATCTCGACTTCTTATTTGAAAAGGTTATCTCGCTATTAAAATAGTCCGTAGAATTCCTCACATATACTGGTAAGAATCCTACATATCATTTTAATTAGGATACATTGCCTTATTTATAAAAATAATTTTGCTATAAAAAAAGTACGGATTCTATGACCTAAGAATGACATAATATGATGGACATGTTCTTAACGTGTACTTTCGATGTGAAAGTATCCTAGCATTCACATGAGATATGATTCGAATATGAAGTTACGAAAATATCCTTAGGGTATATTTTCGACATGAAAGTATCCCGATAACTCTAATGGGCCTTAAAATGATATTGGAAGGCTAAATTGATCCTAAAAAATTTACCTTCGACGTAAAAGCATCTCGGTGAGCAAAATGACCAAAATACCCCTAGGGCATACCTTCGACATGAAAATATCCCGGTAGCCCTAATGGACCTTAAAATGATCTTGGTAGGTTAAACCAATACTAAAAATTCACCTTTGGCGTAAAAGCATCCCGTAAGCAAAATGACCAAAACGCCCCTAGGCATACCTTCGACATGAAAGCACCTCGGTAACCCAAATGGACCTTAAAATGATCTTGGTAAGTTAAACCAATCCTAAAAATTCACTTTCGACGTAAAAGCATGCCGTTGAGTAAAATGACCAAAATGCCCTTAGGGCATACCTTCGGCATGAAAGTTCTTCGGTAACCCTAATGGACCTTAAAATGATCTTGGTAGGTTAAACCAATCCTAAAAATTCACCTTCGACATAAAAGCATCCCGGTGAGTAAAATGACCAATGCCCTTAAGGCATACCTTCGACATGAAAGTACCCCAGTAACCCTAATAGACCTTAAAATGATCTTGGTGGGTTAAACCACTCCTAAAAATTCACCTTTGGCATAAAAGCATCCCGGTGAGTAAAATAACCAAAATGCCCCTAGGGCATACCTTTGACGTGAAAGTACCCCGGTAACCCTAATGGACCTTAAAATGATCTTGGTAGGTTAAACCAATCCTAAAAATTCACCTTCGGCATAAAAGCATCCCGGTGAGTAAAATTACCAAAATGACCTTAGTTTTTTTTTTTTTGAAAATTACATTCCATATTCTTCGAAAAACTGAACAAATACGAAAAGTTTTGAATATTTCTATACCCCTACGGAATGCCATAGAAATAATAAAAATTTCTAAAACCAGTAAAATGACTATTTTACCCTTTTTAATATAAAAATTTACTATTTAGTCCCCACACCTTTCTAGATTTTCATTTTAGTCCCTACATAATAAAATAACTTAAAAAAAATCACAAAAAATCACATGAAATTATGCATGAAAATGCAGCCAGTATATCAACAAAGATTCGGCCAAATACCTTGCCCTAACCAAAAAAAATTTATATTTTGCGAAGTAACCCGTAAACTTTATAAAATTACATTTTGACCCCTACATGGTAAAATACCATAAACAAATCATTAAAAATCATCAAACTGGCAAAGAATCAACAGGAATATCATGGTAAAAGCATGTACATGAAGGTTCGGCCAAGCATTTTTGGCCATAAAATACGATTTTTGAATATTTTACAATTTAATCCTTAAACTTTCTAAAATTACAAAATGGCCCCTAGAATGTTAAAATTACCTAAAACATGTTCCAAAACACATAAAATCAGTTTTCTAATAGCCCATGAAACTTTATACCAAACCAAAAATAACACAAAATAAGTTTATGAATTTTACAATTTAATACCTATATTTTTTAGTATTATAAAATAGTCTAAAAAAGCAAGAAAACATAAAATTATCACCAAGAAATGAGCACAAAATCATCACCGAATCAGCCTACCAGATTCGGCTAAACCAACAAGCATAAAATCTAAGCATGTTTGGATATATAAAATACTGTAAATGAACATAAATATTTACTACCAAGCTTAAATAAAAATAAAATCACAAAAATAAATATGCAAAAAGTATTTAACAACATATTATCATACAAACATCAAGAAAAGAACAACATAAACACCTATACAACAAAATCAAG
>JBBYHK010470524.1:0-16415 GCA_038382065.1 Adansonia grandidieri | reverse complement strand
TTTTAGCATAGTAACTTATTTAAGATTTTTATCACAAATTATTTTTTTCATTTAGATAATAATGATGATATTTTAAATTATTAATTAATTACCAAAAATAATAATAAAAATAACAGTACCAAAATAAACCATTAATGAAATTCAAATTTAATAAATTCAATAAATAATTATTTAACTTTAATTTTTTTCATCAAATTTAAAGACAAATTTTCATCAAACTATATATAATAATATATATTTATATATTAATTTTTAATTCTTTTTCAATTTTGGATTTCCCTCTCAAAATATTTTTCACTAACAAAATTCACATCTTAAATTTTCTAAAATTTGATACTTTTAATATAATTTCCCCCAAAAACAAAGGGCAATTGGTCGGCAGCGGAGAGCAGACCAGATCACTTGCTTCCCCTAATTCCCCCAAAATTTCCCAAATCCCTGATTCCACCTAATTTCCTTCTGTATTCTCATACTGATCTCTAATCGGTTCATAACCATCCCTTCCTGCCTTCAAGCTTCAACCTACGCGGCCACGCCACCCATGACCCAGTCCATACCTTTGCCCTCTGGTGTTTCTCATTCTCATTCCCAGTGCGGAACTCTCCTACCGATTCCTCCTTTGCTTCGACGTAGTGCCCACTACCCACCCATGTCTCTGGGTTTTCTGGTGACGAAAATACCCCAATAGCCGTCCAAGAGGCCAAGAAGACAGCGTTATGTTAAGGCATGAAGGCAAATTTGCATTTTGCAGTGAGGAAAGAAGAAAAAGAGGACACATGGATAGTGACTTGTGATTCTGAAAGAGGGTTTAAGGACTAATTTCCAGAAATTTTAACATCAAAAAGGAAAATTTAAGGTTACTTACGTTAAAAAATTCATTGTTTGTTGAATCTTGATTGAGGATTGGCTGATTTGCCATTTTTTTTTCCTTTTTGGGGACGATTGTTGTTTATACATGCGCTGGAAATTGGAAAAAAAAATTTTCCTGATTAAAAATATTGCTTCTGAAATGAGTTGAACAAGAAACGTTCCTTTATACTCTTTTTTCAGCCGCAACTGGCCGTTGTTTTTGTGAATATTTTCACACCGTTTTCTGGCCATTTATGGGTGGTGAACGGTGTGGCTACTGCGAAATAGCTGCCTGGTGATGCTGTTAGGCTGGGTTTAGTACGTTAAGTTTGGTCTTCTGTTAACATTTGGCATCTGGGTTTTGCTTTATTAGTTAATCTGTTCGCTTTTATGGATATTTGATGTATTGTTTTTGATAGGTTTCTGGTGATAGATATGGTGTTCACTGTTCACTGGCTTGTGATTCTGGAAGTGATGGAAACCTAGAAATGTTTTCAATTCATTTTTATGGATTGATGTGAATTATTTTACCATCTATCTCGAAGGTTTTGGAGATTAGTTTTTAAACTGGGTACTTCTTTTTGGCATGGGCGAGATTAACAAAATATTCTTCGCGTCTTCATTAGTTCTTATTAGCTTATAAAACCGTAACATGTTTATATTATGGGTATTATTTCGTGATTTACTTTGTCTTATAAATGGGTGGGCTTTGTTCTATAATTGATTAGGATGTTATTAAAACAGTAATGTAGCAACTGCAAACATCTTTATGTTTGATTCATAGGAACTAGGGTGTTTAATTTTGTTCCCTTTGAATGGTATTCACTTTCCGACTTCTAGAAGTTATTATATATGTAATAAATCACTTTTTTTCTTTCCCATTCTTTTCATCTGTTTTAGTATATTTATTTTACTGTGACTATGTTGTTTTCATTTGAATTGCCTAGGAATATGAATGAAGTGTGTGCTTAATTTTTTGTGATATACTTAATATTCGATAGCATCATGCATATTGATGACATAGCATAATGATATAGTTACGTATTGTCAGTCTATGCTCATGGGATATCTTTTTTTTTTGCATATCGGTGGGTTAATTAGTTACTCATACATGGAGAGTACTGCTGCGGTCAAGGAAACTCAGAGTTGCAGTTCTAATCTTGTTGCCAAGTCTGTGGAATCACCGGTAAAGATTGACTCAATATCTATAGATCTCATCAATGCTACTGATGACATTGATACTGGGAAGTGTGTACATTTTTCCATTCGGTAAGCCACGATTCTTATTATTCAGTGCTCTTGTAAATTTGTTGAACTTCCTCAGCTTCTCGATATTACCATTGTTTTTGAGTTGGGTGTCTGGTCTGGTGTCTGTTTGAGTGTGGGGCTATATGCAGCAACTGTGGTAAGTATTTGGGAGAGATGTCTTTCCTTAGTCGAATCATTTGATTCATGAGGCTACTGCATCTACTCGCTTGCTTCCTTATTATAATCGAATGGCTTTTAAATTATTTATTAAAACGAGAATTCTTAAAATGAATTAACTTCTTTCTTTCTGTTGTTCATACTTCTTCACAAACTTCATCACTTGCTTGTCTGTGTGCGCATACGAGTTCTTGTCAACATTTTATAGATACTATTTTTTTTGAGAATAAATTCAGAATGTTTTTGATCCTCTACTTATAGTATCAGCGGCTGTAGTTTTTTATATTCTTTATTAGCATAATGTTTGAGATGGAATGTGACTAACCTAGTGGCTGCTAGGACCATATCTCCAAGAAGTAGGTCGGGATTCTAAACTGCTAATTTATGTACAGGCATCTAATGAAGGGATTGAAGTTGGATATTGACTTATTGAAGGAAACTTTTTGGTAGAATTTATATGTATCGATGGCTTATATGTATATGAAGTTCTTTGGGCAATACTTCTGGACTCGCTATCTGTAGTACATTAATATTCATGTTGGAAGTCTCCCTCATAAATTCCTTTTGTTTTAAATGCAGTGGATATGCATCTGAGATGCGCGATAAAAACTGGAGGAAATGTTGGCCATTTGCATTAGATGGTGACCAGAGTATATCTGAAGAACAAAACTGTAAGCTTCCTCCTTTACCCGTTCCGAAGTTCAGATGGTGGTGTTGCCAAAACTGTCTGCATGAAATTGGGGCTGAAGGCAGTGTAAATGAAGAAAGACCTGTTGCTAATAATAGTAGCAAATTGAAATCCTTTGGCTCTTGTCCCCATGTGTCATCCAATGGTGATGATGTGATGTGCTTACCAGATTTGCAGCATGCTGGAAAGATTAATGTTGAATTAAGAAAACCTGATGCTAATGCTTGTGTGAATGTCAATAGCAATGACTTTCATCCTTTATTTACTGATAAAAGTGACAAAGCAGCTGAAATTGCAAATAAACCAATCATAGGTATATTTCTATCCCTGCTCAATCTGTTCCCATGTGGTTACCGCTACGTTTCAACTTTAACTATTTTTGTTGTTTTTCCAGGGCAAACAGATTTCTTAGAAAATAACATTAGTAAGGAAATCCATAGTTCCAATTATGCTGGAATAGAAGTTATTTCCAGCCTTATGCAGAAAACACTTTATATAGATAATAAAGGTATGTCTCCTATGAAAAAATGACTAGTTAAAAAAGCTTATTTGTTTTCCTGCTTTGCAACTGAAAGTAGAGCTGCAGTTGATGCAATAACCATGCTTCTGATTTCTGCAACAGTGGCTTCTTTGAAAGTTGATAAGCCCGGTATAAAAGATAATGAAATTGCTGGTGAAAAGCTTCCTGAATCAAACCCAAAGTGCATGTTTAAGGATGCCACTGAAACATGTAAAACAGGAAAACATGCTTCTACCTCTGATCAGCAGATGGAGTTAGTTAAAGCTTGTAGTTCCTTTGGGGTCACCAGTATGCTTAATGGGGTTCCAGATGCTATCAAGACTTATACAGCAGAACATCCTTCATTGGAATTAGATGATTGTGACAATGCATCATCGGAAAGTGCTGAGATATTGCATGGAAGT
The DNA here is from genome assembly GCA_038382065.1 of Adansonia grandidieri. Lineage (NCBI taxonomy): Eukaryota > Viridiplantae > Streptophyta > Magnoliopsida > Malvales > Malvaceae > Adansonia > Adansonia grandidieri. The sequence continues at coordinate 12,529 of JBBYHK010470524.1, read as the reverse complement.
GCATCTGGAAGCTTGCATAGAAAAAAAACCCGTAAGGTGCGTCTGCTGACGGAATTGTTGGGTAAAAATGGAGATGAAAAAACCGATCTCACAAGTGCAGAGGATTCTCCTTCCACTGCCATTCCAGATGCATCTATAGGCATAGATGCAATATCTGCTCCCAAAGATCAAGTTAGCTTCCAAGGAAATGTTACAAGCAGTTTGACTCTTAGTAGGAAAAGAACGTTGCCACAAGATGAGGAATGGAGACTTGGGGAAATGAGCTCTCCAAATAATGGGAATAAAAATCTTAGGACCTTCAACAGAGTTGCAGAAACTGCTGATGAAATTGCAAGTTCTGATTCAGAAGGTACAGTGAATGGAAGTGGCTCACAAACTGGTGCAGAGAGCCATTTAATTAACCTTAAGGTTGATAAAAGTCCTACTACAGGAAAGAAGAAAAATAAAAAGACCCAAAATTCTGATGAATGTTTGTCCTTGAGTCTGTCTCGAGAAAAAATGCAGAAGGAAAAACTGAAAAAGCCTGGAGATACCACTAAGAGCAATGCCACTGATATTGTTCTGTACAAATCAGATGATGTATCTGTAGGCAGTGGGTTGGATCCCTTTTCTGAATCTGCTCAAAAGGCAAAGAAAAAATCTAATTCATTGAAGAAAAAGGGTAAGATGCGTCAAGATCATGATGGGCATGCTTCTCCAATTCCTTGGAACAATGGCATGTTTGAAGGTGGTCTGACTTCAAGGAAAGATGTAGAAATACGACAAAGTGGGTCTGTTTCTCTTCCACTTAAAGTATCCCAGGATGCATCAGCTGAAAAAGGACTGCAATTTTCGATTAATAATTTCTTGCCTGCTAAAAGATATGATGGAAAATATATTACTCCAATCAGAGATGGGCTACCATCTCTATTGCCTTGGCAAGGGCGTGTTCTCAGTGAATATGAGATTGGGAGGAAAGATCTAAATATGAACTATGTTGGAGACTGTAGTTATCCATCTAAATCTGAACTAGATGCATATCTTTTGAAGGGAATGCATGTTGATCTCAACAATAACCGAACTACATACAGAATACCGTTCCTGAATGAGAAGCAAAAGCACAGCTCTTGTACTGAAGTTGGGAGTTGTTCTCTGATTCAGCAAATGGTATGAGCTTTTGTTACTCCAGTTACCGAATTAGCATATAAAAAAAATGCCAAAGTTATTTGTGGTAGGACAGTTCTGTGATATTTTCCCCAAATTTGGGTTTTTATCCTGAGCAACTAAGATAGTTTTGCATTCAGTTTTACCATACATGAATCATTCAAGTGACCAACATTCAGCGTAAAATTTTTGGAACTTTCATATTAAGTTATTCAGGCTTTTTCCATGACCTGTTGTAGAACTTTAATTTCTAAAAATTGAATCGGAAGATAAGCTATTAGGTCAAACACGGTTAAGACACTGTTGCCTAGATTATGGGATTCAGTGGGAGGACATATAAGAATTAGTTAAAAAGTATTTACATCTTTATTTTTTTCGATAAAACAGGTTGACATGGTTGAGAACTGCTATATTTCCGTACTTGTATTCATGCAAAAGTGATGCTATTGTCTTTTCTTATTATGACCTTGAGTTTCATCAGAATAAGTATTTGCAAGGATTAGGTATGAAATCTTCGCTATTTTGGTTAGACTATGAGACTGCTGTTTTTATCCTTAGTCCTTACACCAAAATGTAAATCTCTCTTGGAAGTTTTTTACGCTGATGACTATTGTGGTTTGGATATAATCTCGTGCCATCTTATATCTGCAAACTTAGATGCTAGCATTCTCATTCATAACATATTTATGTAGCATTGAATAACATAAGCAATCATGTGAATTCCACAGTTCTGAGTGGGTTAAACGTATACCTGAAAACGTAGCTAACCTTTACGGCAGATGTTACCCTATGTTTCCCTTGTAGTTAGGAATAATTCAGCTAATTACTGCATCTTTTTCCCATGCTTTTGTTTCTATGAAATTGAGAGGAGTTCTTCCCCCTCTTATCTGTTTCTTTTACAGGATTTCAGTGGTACAAGCAACAATGGAAAATCTGTGGAGCTTCAGGACTATTCAGCAGTTGCTAGGAAGCATTATGATCAACGAGCTGAAATGGTGTCTGAGCAAGGAGCTTTGGATGACATACCCATGGAAATTGTTGAACTCATGGCAAAGAATCAGTATGAGAGGTGTCTTCCAGATAGCGAAATTGATAAACAGCTATCAGAAACAACCAATAACACCAGAAATCATCAGATCAGGATGGATCTTAATAAAGTATATGGAAATGAAGAGATGAGCCTGTTTCATGAGAACACTCAAAAACCAAAACCACGAGCTAAAAACGGAAGAATTGGCAAAATTGTAAAAGGTGATAATGTGGGATCCAGGCAAAAGTCAGTTGATTTTTTCTCTCATATGGACCGAAATCAGTACAGTATGAGCCACCTGGAACAAAGTTATTCGCCTGCTGGCTTTAGGCCTTTTCCTCTATGCAGAGATAAGCTATTGAATGGAGTTCAATTTTCTGCCACCAATTCCAGCAGGCAAAACAGTGCTCAAAATTGCCAGTGGATTGGGAACATGGTTGGGCAGAGGTCCTCTCATGCTAGTTTGCAGGCATTGGGAGTTTGTAACTCATGTCAGAGTGCTCCACAGCAGAATAAAGAAGCATCTCATCTCTGGCCATCCACAGTATCAAATAACTTGCCCTATCTATGCGGCATCCCTCAGAAGTGTACAGATCAGGTGGCCAACATGGAGGTGCTTTCACATTGCCCCGGCAATTTGCCTAAGGGAAATGTGAGTGGAAATGATGGTCGGAACTTCTTAAATGAGGCTTCCATTTTTGGAAAGCATGGTAGGAAGTTTGATTCTGAAGTACTTAGAAGGACACATGCAGATTACCCATTTGCTTGCAAACATAATGGGATGGGGGCGTTAGATCTGTATTCTAATGAAACCATACCAGCCATGCATTTACTCAGCCTTATGGATGCAGGGTTACAGTCCGGAGCACCTGTTGATGTGGATGGAAACCAAAGATTCGTTAAAAAAACTTCCTTTTTTCATGGCCATCACTCTAAAGAGTTTTCGTGTCTGCCATCTCGGGGATATAGGACCAATTCAATGAAACATCCTACCTATGATTGTTATGGTAAAGGTCACCTACCTGAGAGCTTCTGTGAATGTATGTCAGCCGCTCCAGCAGTCAGTCCTACTTCATTTCAGCAGGATAAAAGTTTCAAGAAGGCAACTGATTTTACAGGTCAATTTTCACTGAAGTCTAAGGAGAAAGAGAAGAAAAAGTGCTCAGACTCTCAGAGGCAGAATAAAAATTGCAGGTCACAAAAGACCGTGTCTTCAAGTAGTGGCTTAAATACATGTGGATCTATTCCTGTTCATAGTATGCCAAAACTGGTGCTTGGCGCATCAGATTTTATGATGTTTCCCATACAGCTTCATGCATTAGAGAGCGCAACAAAACAGAAGCAGGAGGCTCGTACCATGAGTGGCACTCTTTTCCGTCCAAAATGTGGTTCCGATAATCAAATCTGCTACATTAACAGAAACCCTGCTGATTTTACTGTGCCTGAAGCAGGAAATATGTACATGATTAGAGGTGAGGACCTGAAATTTGGAAGGGGAACTCCCTCATCTGGCAGAGTAAAAGTGGTCGGGCAAAAGCGTCAGAAGAAGCTTACTGTCAGAAAAGTGCAGTCACGAAATCGAACTTCATGAGACAGTTACCATTTCACGGGCTGGTAGCATCTCAGAACCGCATTCATCTTCATTTTGGGTTCAAATGAATCTCTTCCGAAAATAGCTGGGTTTATTACAATTCCATTACTTGAATTCTTCAATCAGCATTTGACTTGTCTAATTTTCAGCAAGCAAAATCTGAAGCACCTTCATTGATGCTGACAAGAAAAGCTTAGCTTAAAAGCTTCATGAAGTGTTAGACATCAAACTAGTAATAATTCTCCACACATTGATTTTTTTTTGCTTGACCCAATATTCTTCTACTTGCATTGGCATTTCCTATTGAGAACATGAATATATATATATATATATCTATATATTTGGTATATATGTGGTAGGTGCATGGAAAGACCTGTAAATATTTGCATGTGCCTTCACCACTGCACAACCACCCTTACATTACGTTGCAGCATAATTTATTGGATGTTGTGATGCCGGCGTTGTCCTGGGAAAGGGTTTGTAAAACCTAAATACTGCCTTTTATTAGGACTCAAAAGGGCTTGTTTGTCACTTGAATAAGTTGGCTTATACTCCATTCTTGAGCAGCTATATGTTTTGAAGCTTTGAGTCTGATGCATGGTTAACATGGTTATTAGTAACGTGCCCAGTATCGGCAGTACTGAATTAGGGTGGTACTTACAGTTACGAACTAGTTTTGGAAAAAATGGTTATGGTATTAGTATTGTGTTGACTTTTGTATCGATTTGTTTGGTCGTATCAATTCGTGATTGCTACCATCTTGTATGGGCTTGTACCGCTCTGTATTTGTCAGTGCAAAATTTTGATTTTTTTTTAATTTTAATTTTAATTTTTTTTCACATGTTTGATTATTTTAGTCACTTTCTGCCTTTTCTCACGATTTTAATTTTTTTTTTTATAATTTCATTAAAAATAATTAAGCTTGATTGCAATAATTTATTTAATATTTGTATACCTATTAATGTTTAAAAAAATTTAGATATTAAATATTCATTGTTTTGAAAATTTATATTTGTATATAATCATATTGTATGCATATATTATATTTTATTAAAAACTTAAGCTGTGTTTTATATATATATATATATATATATATATGCATAATTTTTTAAAAATCAGTAAAACAGATTTGATATTGGTTTGCATAAGAATTAAAACGAAAACATTAGGATCAGAGTAAGGTATTGACTATGTTGATTTGAAGAGCTCCAGCGGAATATCAGTACTGTTGGTAATTATAATCAGTTGTAATGATGTAGTACGAAGTATTCTTTTGGTGTCATGGTACTGAATGAATCTTTGGAGCTTTGTTTAGGTTGGTCAAAGTGGGTGGCATCCAGGCCTATTAACTATAAAATTGGGTTTTTTGGTATGAATCTCTTGATGTGCGACTCGCGGTTACATGGATCAACCAATCCTACCCTTCGCTATTACTTTCTTTTTGCTTCGCAATTTGCATTATACGATTCAGGGGACAAAGGCAAAGCGTATGTATTTGAAAGATTTGTACCAGCAGCTTTATCATATATGTAGATCAGGGGGGCCTCTTCCATGTAACATTCCCACGTAGTTAATGCTTAATACTAATCATTACTCATTAGCCATGCAGCGTCTTAGAGCTACAGCTAGCTGCCTGAACCCTGCCCTCGCTCCATCTGGTTCGAACTTCGAAGAGGCATGCAGTGCAGTGCATGGTTGGTCATATGAGATAATTATTATCTGGAAAAAGATGAGCTATTTGCCTTAGAAGGCCCGTGCCCCTGCATATTTTTATATATAAATATATGCTCAGAAGGAGATAGACATTGCTGTCCAAGCAGAGAGTATTTTTGCAAACCAGGTTTCGTTTGCAACTTATACTTAAGCTGCTAAATTAAATTTGTAGATATTTAATATGAAGTAATCCACGTATCTAAATAGGATTAAATTGTTAAAAATTACTAGGAAATACGACAAGGATTACGGATGTTTTTCCACTTTTTAGGCAACTGCCTTGCTGTTTCTTTACTTATTTGAGATTCCGCAAGCTGGGGAGCCTCCTTATCCCTAATGACTGTCGATCTCTTGATTTCTACAAAAGGTCGTGTCGTATCCCCAATTTCCGAAGACAGAAGAAGTCATGAATGAAAATCAAGAACCAGTATCACCCCTTGGCTTTTCTATAAATTTATTATTAATAAATGATCGTTTTCTAGGTGAGTTATTAACTTGAAAGAGTAATTTTGCCCAACAAATCGCAGACAGAATTTGGTAATGAGCTTCTAAAGTACAGCAGTAGAATCCTGTGAAATCACCCGCCCCAAATGATGGATAAATCAGAACCATTTGTTCCAATCTTGGGTTAAATCCAGCATCCGTACTCCGAACCATCTTCGAACGCAAATGCTGGGCCTCTTCCCTCCTTCCCCTAGCCCTACATTCCCTTTGCAACCTCCTCCAGTGGCGCCGGCGCAATATCCACCTCCTTTTCTACCCAGCGCCACCTCCGTATCCACCTCCGTGGATAAATGGTAATCACGCTTATTGCATATTCCTCCTCCACAACCTCCCCATAACAGACACCATCACGGGCATTGCAAGCGCATGGGCACACTCATCTCCGATGCTACTTTTGCTACCCTCTACATGAAGCCAAAACCCTCGCCACTGCCGCTCCGCCGCCGCCAACCACCGCAGCTACGTGATGGTTGCCTTCCCCCAAACATAACGGTAATAGAACTTAGTTGCAGGATTTACCCGTACGTTGTCTTTAAACTTTGAAACGATCCCGCACATAAATTCAAGCGGCTAAATCGGGCCGGATGGAGGGTTAGGTACGAAAGAGAGTTCTAGAAGCTGACGGGCAGAGTGCTTTTCGGCTTGTGAACCCGTACTGAGTTGAAGTTTAGAAATGTAGAAGAGTTCTTGGAGATTGGCGAAGGAAAGCAGCGGCAAAAGACGGTAGCGCGTTTGAAAATGAGTAGTAGACTGAGGTGGGTTTTTATAGAGAGAGGAACTTGGGATGGGGAATTTCCATCGAGTGAAGCTAAGGGAAGCAAATGAAGAAGACGTCGTAGCATGTAAAACATACCAGTAAAAACGATCTTAAAGAGGGAATTCTACAAAATTTAGAAGAATTTCAAAGTCAGGGAACCCTCCTAATCTTAATTCAAATCATAAAGCATCTGCAATCTAAAATAAGGGAACTTGATGGTACACAAATTTAACGAGTAGAGATTCACTTTATCTCCACTTCTCTTGTAGTTCTTTCCTCTCAGACAATCTCCACGTTATGAAAATGGCTACCACGAGCGCCACGATCGTAATGAGAAGCAAGGCATAACTAAAATCTTCTGTTAGTGAATCATATGTCCTTGAGGGTGCGAGCCGAGTGAAAAAGAGGTCCACGCCATGTGCAAAGACAAGGGTTGTTGATTCCAGCTTGGCTGGCACAGTTATTATACCTCGAAGACCTTCCACTCTAAGCGCATGTGTAACATAGGACTGGAAACAAGTCATGAACAATCATCACTTACGCTAATTAGAGAAAGAGAGACGATGGATTAAATTCATAAAATGCTCATGGTTGGCCAGTTTCAGCATATGCATATGTTGTTAAGTGCCTGCTTGCATGCATATTAATGGGGCATCTCGAAACAGCATTTCTCAACAAGGTAATTTATATGAATTAAATGAAAGAAAGGATCAGCTGGCCTAGGCGACAGAACATAAGGAAACTAACCTGAGGAATGATCGGCAATGAATCTGTTAGTGGGATAATGCCTTCTTCTTTTTCAGCTTGTGTGGGGTTAACTGATCGACGAGGATCAAGGAAACGCTTGTCGAGTGCCAAAACCTGTAAGAAAGGGTAAAAATCATAATGCAGGCAGAAGACCCCTACAATGCTAATATTTGTAGAAACAAGAATAACATTTAACTCCTTAAAATGAAAACACAAACAACTCATAATGTGGCAGTGAAGGCAATTCCAGGATTTAGCTTTTTGTGAAAATTTAGTTTACCTGATCGCCAATTGTACCAATGAGAAGCTGCTTTGAAGTTATACCCTTCGCTGTTGATGTCACAGCAATAGCTTTCAAAGAATGGGTGAAATAGTATGACTGTGATTTTGTTATGACCTCTGGTCGAGAATATGAAGAAATTGGTGAAGAGAGGTTGTGCTTTCCAAGAACAAGCTTCCAAACATCTTTGTTGTCCTGTGGATGGTATTTTAGTGGGCAGAGATAAATTTAACTGAACTGATGATACAGGCAATTCAAAATAAAAAATTCAAGTTCCTCCACTTACAGCCCGAGACTGGTCATAAATTTCAATGACTGACATCTCATATCTGTGCGCTCTAAGATTGAAGTAGTGGTAGACAACCCAGTTCTCACTAAAAACCTACAAGAAAAATAAAGCATTATCAATTGCATCCCTTTCGTAACTACTTCTGACAACAACATAAGAATAAATAACTTACAGCATGAACAGGGCCCTGTGAACCATGATGAGTCACCCGATGCAATATACGACCCGTTACAGTGTCAATAAGATACGCAACCAACCATGATTCTTCCGGTGTAACAGATCCAATTTCACCACTGCCTTTGGGTGCAGCAGTTGCCACAAAAAGTAAATTTCTTGATATATATTTATACATGACATCCTGGTCTGCTATAACCTTTGCTTGAGTATGTACCACCTGGAAAACTCAAATCAAAAAGCATTCAGTATGATTTATACATGCAGCATTCACAACAAGGAAAACACACAGAAGAACATGCACAATTGGGAATTAACCACATTTAACTATCTTCCAAAACGGGTAATCAATCGCATTAAAGCACAACAAAATCACATACTACTGGTTTTAAGAAGTCGATGAGAAAATAAGAATGAATCAGCAAGTCTCAAGCAATAGTCAAAAGGTCTTCAGTTGAGAAGTGCACAACCAAAAGCTCAACTCATGAGAGCAGTCATCTCATGCAATAATGCTATACAGTGCAACCGAGTCCAGAAAACTCCTAAGATCACCATGCTGTTTGACAAATAAGCAGAAGTCATTGAGAAAAATCACGGGGGAGGGAGAAAATGCTTTACCTCATTCAATTTTCTAGTAACAGTTGCAATGATCTTTTCAGATTCCATGGGGAACACAACTGACCACAACTCCCTTGCATCAAAGCAGAATTCATCAGCCACTTCACCAGTGCACTTGCTCTTCAAAGCATGCCCCTTTATGATGCCCTTATCATCCTCAACAGAATACCAGTATATGTTTGAAAATTCACGTTTGAAAATACTAATAGCCTCAGGAGTTTTGGGGTATAAATGTGCATGCTTATTAGCATCGATTAGCAGATGGAGTCGCTGTTCTGTTGAATCTGTATATGGAAGTTGAAGAACTTGTGCAGCAGAATGAACAAGATTTAAAGAACTAAGTTCCTGTCCTGTATAAGTGTCGACAAAAGAAAGTACACCTGGTGCATCTGAGCTTGGACCACACCTGCTAACTACAAGCACAGATGGATTTTCATCCATAGCATGATGATGAGGAACCTGCCACTGATACAAATTTAATCCTATTGGAGGTTGACACACCTCTGATTTGCGTAGAGACCGTAATAAGTGAGACCAGACAATATGTCCATCTCCAGTATGTAAAGCAAAAAGTTTCCCTGCCCTTGTTAGTACCATAAGCAGCTTCCGGAAGCCGTTGTGGTCTCGGGTCATTTTGCTCTTCTCAGAACTTTTTAATCTCATACTTTGAATGGCTGCCATATCCTCAGGGCTTGCAAGCATTAGTGTCCCCTTCAGCTTCAGCATATGTCCCTTAAGAAAAAGGAACATCTTGTCAAAACCATGTTGTCAAAGTGCAGCTTCAAATCCATTTTCAAATAGTGGATACAGTAATGGATCCGTATATCTATATTATATTCGTATATTTTGTCGTATCATAGTCGTTTTTAAAAGATTTTATATTTATATCAATTTTGATACGTTAATAATTCATATTATATAGATGTTGAGAATGTATTCATGTCATGTTGTGTTCTTTGGACTTTATATGTATCATATTCGTGTAATCGTGTCAAATATTAAGAGGTCTAGCTTTGACCGCAGGAAGTTCATGTTTCTAAAACTAAACATTATATTCAAAGAGTGAAAAACCAAATGCTGAAGTGAATCAACAAGACAGAAGTATGCTTAGACATATATATCCACAATCATTTTTATTTCAAAACCACATGAAAGACTTCATACATATGATAATTCAACATGTATCCCAAAAAAATCAATAATTAATTATCTATTAACCTCTTAAAAGCAAGGAAAAGAGTTACATACATGCAGTCTATAGTTGCCTTCAGTTAAAATGCAAAAAAACAAACATGTTCTTCAATGAAAACATCATAACAGTCTAGAAAACTTAAAAGATTCATAGCCATACCTTAAGCCATTCGAAGAGGTTGTGCTCCACTTTTGCGACCGATACACCATCCCTTTCCACTGGGAGTTCTGAAGTTGTTACATCAATAATTGATGCCAGACCATCTTCCCTGCTCCAGACAATCTCACCTTGTTGTAATAACAATAATGAATGATCTTCCATCACAATCAATGCCCGAAATCCATAAGACCTATCAGTTCGGATATAATTATTTATGAAAACTTTGTGGACAAGCCCTCTTTGCTGGTCCATTTTAACGCTTTCTTTAAGCAAATTACTGTCCCAATCATGTGCAAGCTTCACTGAGAGATGAATCTCACTGTCTGCATGCTGAATCAATGCAAATGCTTGCTGGCCCTCAGAGATTGAGAGAGCATCACTAACAGCTGTTTCATGATTCGTTTTTTCCACCACTTCGAACTTGCCTTCACCTATCACTCTAGTAAATATGGTAAATGCATTTGTTTTAATTGCAAATATTCCTGTGACTGATGAAGGTATTATTAATGCCGGTCCCAAATAATCCTCAACAAGATTTGAAATGGGTGTCTGTTGAAAACTAATTTTTCCATTTTGAAAACTTATCGTTAGCAAAACTGAACCTGTGGAATCAAGAGCCACAACTGTCTCACTAGAAACTAGTGAAACTTCTCTCAAAATCCCACCAGAAAAGGCTGCACTGTCATGCTTCAACAACTCTCCATTCCTAGCATTGATTTGATACATCTCAAACTGGGATGAAGCAGCAAATCCTACAACATATATTAAATCACTGCAAGGAGGCTGAATTACCTGCTGAACCTCAAAGCTGCAAGCAGCATGGCAATGTAATACATCAATGATACCATTATTTTCAAAGGGGTGTGGGTGGAAGGGTTAGCAGTTGAAATGTAAAATTTTCAAATTGGACTAACCTTTCTGCTTCAAAATCCTTCTTCCAAAGAACCTCACCATCTATGCAAGAAACAGCATTGAGACAGCCATTGCTAAAAACGACGACCACATTATCCTTCTCAATTTTCAAGTTTGTCTGCATGACATTAATACAGTCAGATATGCTTCAAAGATTATAGAATGAAATATATAACTTCTATGAACAACACTAAATAAAGGCCTGTCAAAAGGCAGGACATGAAGTTCTATGGTAAGATAAAAGTTACAACAAATAAGAAATGTTCAACAAAGCACACTTCTGTGCATAAACTAGCCTTGTTCTGTTGTATGTGTTACAGACAATTAAAAAACTTGTAGATGAAAATTCAGCGAGAATAATCTGACTGTAAAACAGACCATCTAATATAGCATGTAGAAATTTCAGAGACCATCATCCACTGAAAACAGATTCTGCCAAAGAATAGGAACAAAAATGACTTTGATCGGAAGGATTCTGGCAAATAAAGATTCCAATACTAACCAGCACTAATAACAATGACTTTGAGTACTTTGGACCCTGAAGAGAAGATTCCCACACCATCTGCCCATCAGGAAGGTTCCATGCTCTTAAAATACTTCCTCCTGCTGACAGGGTAATGACATCTGCAGGAATGATATTTATTCAAAACTTAATCAATGATATAAGCAATTAAGTCACACCATTCCTTGCTGAATCCAGAAGGACAAACCAAGAGTAATCAAACAAAAGATCTGATCAACAATCAACAAACACAAGCTGCAACCGGAATCGAGCAATCCAATTAAGGTAACAATCAAAACCAACTCAAATTAAAAAATAAAGGTATATTAGATTTTTCTTTAATGTAAATATGGATATGGGCATACTTACATTTTCCAAGAGCGATATCAATTCCATCGATAACATCATTAGACCCAAGCACATGTCTCCAAACTATATAAGACAACCAACCATAATCTCCATAAGAATCTAGTGGTAATTGAAGAAGAAAAATATAAATTAAATAAACTTCAATGATTAATAATTGAACAGGATTGGGCTTACAAATCTCGCCGTGGCGGAGATCAAGTGAAGCTATAACGTTCTCTTCGGTGGATACTACGACTCGTTTTCGACCAGTTTTCTGAGTGTGGAACACTGCTTGCTTCACTTTCCCGATGTACTGCTGATGCCTGAGATTAAACAAATCAATCAGAATAAAAAATTAAAAAAATGAATTAAAAGATAAATTTGAAACGAATTCAGCCAAGTACAGATAGAGAGAATTGTTAATTTTGAATTTGAAGTGTGAAGTTAAAGTTACCAATCCATGAGGCCCACTTGATCTTCGTAAAGAGAAAGGACAGGACTTAAAGAAGAGAAGAAGAATAAGAAGAGAAAAAAGCGAAGAAGAAAAAACCTAATCGCCATGGCTAATGG
>JBBYHK010470473.1:0-20274 GCA_038382065.1 Adansonia grandidieri | reverse complement strand
ATAGGAAGACAAGATCCTTGATTTTTTCGCTCTTAAATATTTGATTTAGGTTTATATATCCTTTTCTTTCTAAACCCTGAATCATAGCTTACATTATGCACTTAGAAAAGTTCATTTTGATTAGGTATGGCTAATTGAGTAGATGAGCCTATTTTTTGAAAAAAAAATTATCTTTTAGACAGATTTTGATTATTCTTAAGAACATGATAAACCACAAAAATTTAAAAAAAAAGAGAATGAAAAAGGGAAAGAATTAAACTCTAAGGTGAAAACTCGAAAACGAGTAGTTTAGAGAAAAATAAGAGAATTTTTAGTGTCATTCATAAAATTACTGAGATGTTGTGAAGAAGAAAGAACCTTGAATATCTTAACATGCCTAAGGCATGTAGACTCCAATTTGGGATAGGCCTTATGTGGTAAAGAGGGTATTCTCTAAAGAACCATTAATATTGACTAAAATGGATGGAAATGAGTTACCTGGTCTGATAAATTCTGATAAGGTGAAAAAGTATTATGTTTAAAGAGATTGAGACAAATGCCAAACATAGTTGGATTTGAACAAGGGGTAAATGCCAAGGGTTATTGGTTTGCAAGATTTTGCATTAAATGCAAAAATTTTGGGTCATACTACTATAAGTAATTGTTCAATCTTGTTTAGGATAATGTCTGTAGACAAAGAAAGACATATCATAGTCTAAAGGAGTTTTCAAACAAAGTGCTATGTCTAAATGAATTGATTTATTAGACAGTGTCTTGGAGAGTTAAACTAAATTCATTCTCTAAAATGTGGGATGCCATTGCTTAAAACCCTACCTATTGACTCTCTTTCATTGTTAAGCATTCATTAAAATGTTTTTGTGAACTATTAACTTTTTTAAGTTGATTGATTGTTAAAAGTATTCAATTGTCGAAATGAATTCACAATAAACTTTTTTCTGGCTTATCCCTATGTTGTGTCATTACTTTTTAACTAGTTTAGTAATGATTAATAAATTAATGAGGAATGAACATAAGATGCCTTGATATTTAGATAAGAAAGACCAATATTCTATTAAGAAAATGGAATTTGTTTCAAATTTTGGTGACTTAAGGTTTAGATTACCTATGTTAAAAGATTGAATGCTTTGAGAAAAAAGCATTAAAATGAAAAGGGAGAAAATGGTAATGGAAGTCATGATATTTGTGAATGATAATGAAGATTGGTGGATGTTACCCAATTGAAAGAAATAGATATTGAATGCTTTTAGAGGAGAGAACAATGAAAATCCAAAAGAAATATGGTAATGGAAACCATGATTAAATTTGAAATAGATGAATGAAAATAGAATCATCATGAAAAGTGTTTCGCTAAAGCAAAGTAGATTATGAATGACATTGAGATGAATCTATGGTTGCATATTAACATGAAAGTAAGAATCACGCATATGCATTCATCTTGCATTACAGGAAAATATTCAAAAGAAAGATATCCACAATGGTGTTAATAGGAACAAGGATCATTTCCTAATGGATAATATTACAGGTAATATCATTCCTTTCTTGGTGAGTAAACCCAACATAATAGGTAGACAGAGAGGAAAAAAGTGAGAAAAGTCCAGTCTAGTTGGTTAGGTAAAAAACTAGAGAAATTGGCACCTTGTAGGAAGGTTAAGCCTTATAGAAAGGACTTTTCCTTTTGTTTGCTTCAATTGGTAATGTAGAAGACTGGTGCAGTCAGGTTTGAGTCAATTTTTTTTATTAAGAAAAAGGTTAGATGAAGTTTAACTCTTGCTAGCTTCACTTGGTTAGGCAAAATGCTAGTAGAGCTAATTGTCCTTTTCATTTGACTATATGGAAAGTTAATGAAGCAGGTTTTGAGTTAGCTTTATTCGATTAGGTAGAAGATCGATGGAGATTTTCTTTTCTCAACTTTACTTGATTAGGTAGAAGACTGGTGAAGTTTGTGGTTTTTTCATGTGCTTCATTTGACTAAGAATAAGGTCGATGAAGTTAATTTTCCTTTTATCCTTTTCACACGACTAGGCAGAAGATTAGTGAAGTAGTTTAGACACCTATTTTATCTTGGCCAACACTTGAAGTATCAGAGGTCATCATCTGAGGCACCATCGAAGTTATTCGAAGAAGCACAGGTAAAGAGTTTAGAGAGTCAAAGGTAAGAAAAAACCCTATATTTACATATGTATACGTAGGCCTAAGTTATTGATACAAGGCTCCACATCATTCAAATTCCAAGATTTTGCTATTTGTATCGATACTAAGGGTGTTTGTATTGATACAAAGTTATGTCATAGCTAAAGTCATGATTTTTGGTCAATGAGTATTGATATAGGGACATATGTATCGATACAACAAGCTGGGTATCGATACAAGTTTCTTGGTATCAATACACCATGCTTTGTATCGATACCAAGTTCAAAGTATCAATACATTCTAGGTTTGTTTGCTTAGTCTATTGATGCAAAGCTCCATGTATTGATACATAAGGCTATTTTAGCTTAATTTGAGACATTTTTCCTTCCCCTGTACAATGACTTCAAAACTCGAACTTGTTCACTACATTAGCCCCAAAAAGCATCTAATATTAAACATAATTTTATACAAATCATGTGTATTTAATATTTGGGCATTAAACATTGGATTAAAACATTTTGGAAAGACCTATTGAGCTTGACATGAGGGCATTTCAATAGAAAATTTGGTTTCATGAAGGACAAACTTAAGACTACTCATCTGATCAGCTAATTTATGAATTGTTTTTTGCCTACATGAATCAAGGTAACCACTCAAAGGCTAAAAGGTTTTTTTCTTTAGTTGAGTCAAGATTGCATTTCCACAATGATTTCTTTGTTGAAGTGTATGGATAGCCTGCTATTTTGAGTGCTTGTTCATACTTGATATTTTCACTTAGTTTATTTCATCATATATTTGTTGGCATGCCTCTATGATGCTTGCAAAGATCTATTTTTAAAGACCCCAAGTTAAATTTATGCTGACCTCAATCAATAGGGTTTAGCAAGAATTTAATGTTTTTAATATATTGGTTCTCTAATCTTAAGGATGTATCAAACATAAATGTTTGGAATCATAACTTCGTTAGGCTAAATAAATTATGTTTTAGTCCAAAATCAAAAAATGTTTTCAAATATTTAGTTTAAGTCTTGTTTTGAGCCTACCATTACTATTGATGTGAATAATGGATAGTTCAGTGGCCTACTCTACTGACGCTAGATTGGTTCGTTACTTCATTAACATGGACCTTATTGATTGGACATTCATATGTCCAATGCTTTAACACGTGACCATAAAAGCCTTAACCCAAAGAAATCGCTATTTTGTACTGACAGCATAGTGATCCCTATTTGAAAATTATTTTCAGACTAAAAATGATTTTTCTAAAATTTTCTAACATTGTTCTTAGAAAAGGAATCAAACTACCTTTATAACATGCCCCATTTGTCCCTGGTTCATTCCAAATGTAGAAAGCTATGATTTTTATAACCTTTGCTATATGAAACTTCTGGAATCAGCGATTCATATTAATGAGTCCAAGATAATTTTTTTAAAGTTGCTGCTCCCTTTTTCTAGCACTTGTCATCAATGCTGAGTTAGACCCGATATCAAAATCTAATTCCTCCTAGTAAATGATTTTCTAGGATTTTGAGAATATTTTTACATTAATGCTTATCGAGTTGCCTCGTTAATACTGCCTCGTTTGCCATTAGAGACCATCAAACCAAACCAAAATAAATTTGAAAAGGCGGATAGCACAATGTTATACCCTGTTCTTGTTGAACTCAAGAAAATTTAGTTGAATTTTCTCAAACCATCTTTTCTAGTCATTCAAATGACTCAAAATATATTGAATGGTTTCCCCATGGTGTCATGAGTTATGACATAGGTCCCTTTAGGCTCGGATCAAAACCTAAAATTATTTTCAAAATTAATTTCCATTTCCTACTTAAAATATTTTCCAATTTAAAATTTGTTTTCTTCAAAAATATCAAAAATTTTGATTTTTAAAGATCACTTTAATTCTTTCTTTTCGAAGGGATACTCTAATCCTACTCTTCAAAATACATTTAAAATCTAAGTTTTCTCTCATCTAGGCTTCCTTGGACCTTTTATCAAATTTGTATACCTACGATGGCCATCAAATCAAAACATGTCTCAAAATTATCAATTTGGTTATTCCTTAAGAATCGAGGTCAATTACGAGATACATCCCGACCGTCTCTCATTTTTTGTTTCTATGTATTCTTCTTTAATGCAACTTTTATTATATTTCTTTATGTCTTACTAGCTTATTTCTTTTCCTAATGATGATTGGCAATCATGCTTTCAAGCCAATCGAATTTCATTAAACCTGAGACAATGTTCCATGTCAACATCATTCTAGTGCTTGATGTAGAGTATCCTCTTTTAAATCAATCTAGACCTCATTTTATAGAATGCTTTATGTTTCTCCTCCCTCTTAGGTTGCCTAGAGAGATATTAATTAAACTTTTATAAAAACATGAATTCAATATTAAAAAATTTACATTCATAAGAAGGGGATTACACATAAATAATGATCATATGAAAAATTGATAAAAGCGTCAAGACTTCGATAATTTATGGCTAGATAGTACCAATTTTAGGCGTTATAGGGGTGCTAATCCTTCCCCGCCAAGTTTAGTCCTCTTATCAATTTCTTGGAAAAAGAGTGGGTGCAAGATACCATCAAAGATCAATGGATTGTAAAGTTCTGAGATTTGAATGCCAATGAAGAGACTTAGATAGTTCCATGGGTCATTCCAGGCCTAATTCTCTAGAAATGCAAACCATTTTATTGGGTGCCTCTTAATGGATTATAGGGAAACATTGGTTACGCTTCTCTTATGGCTTTACAACAATTTGATTGCTGACAGTTTATCCCCATCACTCACAAGCTTTGTATGCTAGATTTTGAATATAGAGGGGAGGTTTACATAAGCCAGTTAAAAAGATCTTTAACACATGGCAAAAGACCTATTGAATCATATTGAAAAGAGAAAAAACAATAACTTCAGCCTATAAAGATTGGACAGTTAGCGAGTTAATGACAACGTACTGTTGCCTATTAAAAGAATCCCACATGTTCTGACAAAAAAATTCTCCATCTGAGATTGAGATCTTGAAGCTTGAGTTTGCACAAGAAAGAGTTGCTTTCGCTAAAGAAATTTGTTAGTTGCAAGAAAAAAAGAGTCAATAGGAGCATGAGTGCAAAGCTTAAGAGGGGCAGATATGCAACCTTGTCAAGATGAAAGATGCTATCAACAAAGATCTTTAGGACTTGAAGAAAGATTATATGGCACTTCAAAGGGAAAAGAAATACCAAGGAATGGGCAAATCCCTAGCTGAATGAAAAATTGAGCTTGTATTTCTTACTTATGACTTCGAGGCATAAGAGGCTCAAGCAGAGACTATTGCAAAAGAACTCACTAAGACTCATATAATTGCATTAGTTTGTCAAAAAAAGAAGCAAAAGTTTAGTAGCTCAGGTACAAGTTCTTTAAGAAAAAAGGATTGAGAATGAAGCTTTGATTGTAAGGGATACGAAGTTAGAGCTTACCCTTCAAGCCCAGCAAGATTAGGTTGAGAGATTGTTAAGGACTTCTAAAGAATTGCACCATAACTAGATCTTGGCTGACCAATCTCGATCAAAGTATAGAGAATGCCTCTTGAACCTAATAGAGCAAATTCGCATGGTTTAAACCAATGCAATGATGTGAGCCATCGTTCCCATAGAAGATAGTGGACAAAAACTATCGAACTTTCTAGAACTTGTAATCAAATAATGTAATAGAATGTGATATTTTTAGATTTGATTGCTTTCAAACTTGATGGGTTGTATTTAATGCTTTGTTTAAATGGAAGATACATATTCCAAAGCATTGCCAAAATCTAATTGTCTTTCTTGCATTTGCATACAAATTTAATTTTTTTAATTAAGTTTTTTTCCATAATATTCTCACTTATATATGATTTCATCTTCATTCTTGCATACATCATGCTCATCATATTAATAAGTTTAATCTAACACGATTTTAAAGTGCAAGAGCGCTCAAAACAGGGAATCGAACACCCAACATTAGTACAATACCCATCTGCATTAAAAGGCAATAGAGAATGATCACCAGGCTTGTATCGAGAGGCTTGAAATCATGCATCAAAAAGCTCAAGAGCAAATGCTTCATAAGACTAATGAACTACAAAGTCAAGTTGCTGAATTGGCAAAACTACTTGTTGTTGCCCTCAAGGATAAAAGGCAAGCAAATACTGTTGATAAAAGGAAAAGAACCAACTAATCTTAAGGTTAATCTAAATGGGGGGATTAAAGTCACCAACTTCTAAAGAAGCATTTCAAGGACAGTTACCCCTAACAACACTAATCCCACCTACTCAACCATTTATCTATGTAAACTATACAACAACACCACATCTGGCTCAAAGATATCACAGCATGAATATAGGATTATCACCGGTAAATCCTTTAGTTCCAGACCTAAATGTGTAAATAAAATGAGGAAAAGCAATTATTTCAAAATATGCCAAGGTTATTGAAAATAAAACAAGTACAAGTTATTGGAGAAATGCCTCAGAGTTATAGAAGTGAGTGATAAGATTGGAATTGTGGATACCAAATCCTTAGCCTGGTTTTAAACCTTGTTATTCCACCCAAGTTCAAAATACTAGATTTTATTAAATACAATAGGACCATAGACCATACTACACGTATTCGTATGTATTGCCAAAAGATGATTAGGCATAAAGACAATGAGAAACTATTAATACACTTTTTTCAAGTCAGCTTAACTAGAGCGGCTACACAATAGTATATAGAGCTTGACCCAATCAAAATTCAATCATAAACAGATTTGGCTTAAAGCTTTCCTAGATTAGTATAGGCATGTATCCAATTAAGCCTAAGATTATTTTTCTCTATTTGTATGTACTACCAAAAGATGATTAGGCATAAAGACAATGAGAAACTATTAATACACTTTTTTCAAGTCAGCTTAACTAGAATGGCTACACAATGGTATATAAAGCTTGACCCAATCAAAATTCAATCATAAACAGATTTGGCTTAAAGCTTTCCTAGATTAGTATAGGCATGTATCCAATTAAACCTAAGATTGTTTTTCTCTACTGAACATGGAAAAGAAAACTACCCAAAGTTTTAGGCAATATGCTCAAAGATGGTTAGAGTAGGTTACATAGATCCATCCCCTACTGATTGAGAAAAAGTTAACCATAAGGTTCATTAGCACTTTATAGACTCTTTACTATGAGGAAGTAGTAAAAAACACTCCAAAGAATTTTACAAATGTAGTTATATTATGTAGAATGATTGATGAGTCTATAAAAAAACAACTACATGAGAAGGCTATCTCTAAGGATAAAGGAAAAAATGTAATCAAGGCTGCATAATAGCCAAAACCTGATATTAGAACCAGCTCATCTCGAATTTATATCGAATTAGTTGTGAATGCAATCAGTATTAAAGATGATTATGAAATCGTAAAGAACATAGAGGAAGCCTAAACACAAAGAAACCTAGTTTGGCAAATTTAGTACATGCAAAATTGATCAACAGGGTTGAAAAGATGAAAGAAAACCCTATCGACTTCTATGACTTCCATATCATCCAAGATCATACTCTCCATACATGTAAGGAGTTTTGTGTGATGGTCCAAAGGTGGATGAACAAATAAAGCATTGAGTTCTATGACAAACAAGTACCCTTTACTTAGTTAACAGATTGGGTCGCATCTATCAAAATGCACCTAAATGAGACTCCAATTAACCATCAGAAGGAGTGTTAGGGCTGAAAAGGGATAAGGAAAGCATCTACAAGAGATCTTCAAAGCTTTGAAAATCATCTATCAAGTCAACAAGAGAGGTTTGGGATTCAAGCCTAATACCCACCAATAAAAGAAACTAGCTCAAAAAGCACAAGAAAAAAGAATGGCCCATCTAAAAGGTCAAGATTTGGAATATAAACCAATGGTGCTACCACTGCTACGAGAATGTTCTCATTCAGGAGGATACATCAATCCAATTAGGAAGAAACTATTGACTTCGGTAATGTAATGGTTATTTTGAGCAAAACATTTGGAGAGTTTTTTATCATTGCAACTGATGAGCCAGAAACTTTAGCAGCGGGCCATAAGACTGGTCTGTGGACTCCAAAGTTTGTTCTAAGCATTTGGACTAAAATAGAAATTCCTATACCATTTAGATCTAATTCAAAGGAATACTATGAACAAACCTATATGCTTATGCCCAAGAGCATTATAGGATCCCTTATAATTTTATCATGCATTATTAATAAAAATGACTAAGCATTTTGCAATCCATCTCCTGTGTCCATCGTTATTTTTGTCAAATTCGTAGACTTTTTTTCTTTTCTTTGTATGTTTTTTTGCCTATATTATTCTTCTTAATATTTTCAGGCACTCAAAAAAAATGACATGAGTGTTAATACTGAGTTTGATAGTCAATTTTGAGCAACCAATATACACTGGTGAGGTCAAATCTAAAAGTGATGTTGAAGAAAGACTGTGTTACCCGATTTGTTGAGATTAATCAAACAAGAAAAGAATAAATATTACCGTATGATGAGCCAATTAAAACCTTTAACATTATGACAGAAAAAGATTAGAAGGAGGTCAAGATAGGAACCTTTATGAACTCATTAACCCAAATTGAATTGATCAACCTCCTCCAAGAATACCAAGATGTATTCACTTGGTCTTACAAAGACATGCCAGGCTAAACACTAATATAGTGGTTCACAGACTTCCCTTAAAACCCGAGTGCAAACCTGTACAACAAAAACTTAGGAGAATGAAACTGAAGATGCTTTTGAAGATTAAAGAAAAACTAAAGAAGCACTTTGATGCAAGGTTTCTTGAACTAGCTAAGTATCTTAAATAGGTGGCCAACATTGTCCTCATTCCTAAAAAGGATGGTAATGTGTCGGATATGCATTAATTATAGGGATTTAAACCAAGCTAGCCCTAAAGAAAATTTCTCTTTGCCTCACAACGAGACCTTGTAAACAACACCACCAAAAATTTCCTATTTTCCTTCATGGATAGATTTATGACTTATAATTAGATTAAAATGGCACCTGAAGACATAGAGAAAACCAACTTCGTGACCATGTAGCGAACTTTTTACCATAAAATCATGCCTTTCAAACTTAAGAATGTTAGGTTAACTTACTAAAGGCAAAAGTGACATTATTCCATGACTTCGTGCACAAAGAAATACAGATGATATGATTGCCAAATCCCTAAAAGAGATTGAGCATTTTGCCAACCTCTGTAAATTTTTCAAATGGCTTAGCAAATATCAACTTAAACTACACCTAGCTAAGTACACCTTGGTGTTACTTCTAGCAAGCTATTAGGCTTCCTTGTGGGTGAATGATGAATTGAGGTTAATCTCAACAAGGTAAAGGCTATCCAAAACCTTCCACTACCTTATACTTAAAAAAAAAGTAAGCAATTTCCTTAGGAGACTAAACTATATAGCAGATTCATATCCTAACTAACCAACAATTGTGATCCAATCTTCTGCCTACTCCAAAAATAGATCCTTAGTGAATAGAATGATAAGTGTCAACAAGGTTAAGAGTTACTTATTAAGCCTGCCGATGCTTGTATTACCAATGCCTGATTGACCATTAATCTTATATCTGTCAGTTTTCAATAAGTCCATGAGCTGTGTACTAAGTCAGCATGGCGAGTCGAGAAAGAAAAAACAAGCCATCTACTATCTAAGCAAGAAATTCACAAAGTATGAAAATAACCACCCCACAATCGAGAAGTTATGTTATGCTCTATTCTAAATGGCTCGAAGGTTAAGGTAGTACATGTTATATCACACCACATGGTTGATCGCCAAACTCCTATCAAATACCTATGTGAGGCTCCTGCTTTGTTAGAAAAGTTAGCCTAGTGGTAAATCTTACTCTCTGAATATTGTTTATGTAAGTTAGAAAGCCATCAAAGGTAGTGTGATAGCCAAGTTCTTGGTAAGCCGAGCTAAAAAGGACTATGAACCATTAAACATTAAATTCTAAGATAAGGACCTAATGTGCACATCCAAAGTAAAAGATGGTATTGATTGCAGTCAAACTTGGAAAATGTATTTCAATGAAGCCTCAAATGCATTAGGACATAGAATCGGGGCTATTCCCATCTCACCAAATGGAGATTACTATCCCTTCACTATTGGACTGAACTTCAACTGCGCCAATATGTAATCAAATACAAAGCATGTGTATTGGGGCTCAACCTGACAATTTAGAGGGGCATCAAAACTCTATAAGTGTACAGGGACTCTGACTTGGTAATTTATTAACTCCAAAAAGAATGGGAAACATTGGATGCTAAGTTGCTCCAAATAAAATGCTAATAAATGAACTAAAACAATAATTCACTGAAATCAACTTTTGGCCTTTACTTTGAGAAAACAACCAAGTGGAAGATACTCTGGCAACCTCAACCTCTATGTTTGAAGTAACCTAGGAATCAGAAGTTACACACATTCAGATAAGTATTCATGAAGCTCTCACCTAGTGCCATAGCGTAGAGGAAGAAAAGGATAGGCTGCTGTGTACTATGACATTCTTTATTACATTTTAGACCAAAAATACCTAAAGCATGCGACAAAACTTGACAAGCAAACCATCTAAAGAATGTCTACAAGTTTCGTTTGGGATGGTAAAGCCCTATACAAGAAGGGCTGGGATCAAACATTACTTTAATGTGTGGACACTTCAGAAGCTAAGAGAATTCTGAAGAGGTCCATGAAAGAATTTATAGTGCTTATGCTAATGGACATAGAATGGCAAAATAAGTCATGAGATCTAGACACTACTGGTTGACACTTAAAAAAAACTGCATTGATTATGCCCAAAATGCCATAAGTGCTAAATCTGTGGGGATAAAATCCATGTCCCACCTTTATCTATGTATGTCATGATAGCTCTATTGCCTTGCTCTATGTGAGGCATGGTTATGATTGGACCTATTATTCCCAAAAATTCGAATGGGCATTGCTTTATTTTGGTTACCACTAATTATTTCACCAAATGGGTAGAAGCGACCTCATATTCCAATGACACTAGATCTATTGGTGCAAGTTTGTGAAAAAAGATATCTACCAACATAAACTCCCCGAATAGATTATTATGGATAATGCACACAACTTGGACAATAAAATAATGGAAGCAATTTATGCCCAGTTTAAGATCAAGCACTACAATTCAGTGCCATATCATCCAAAAATGAACAGGGTAGTCAATGCAGGCAACAAAAAATATAAGAAAATAATTGAGAAAATAGAGGAAACTTATAAATACTAGCATGAGAAGCTAGCTTTTGCATTGCATGCTTATCATACAATAGTTTAGATTTTCACTAAAGCTATCTTGTTCTCCCTAGTGTATAAGATGGAGGTAGCCTTGCCTATTAAAGTTAAAATCCCTTCACTCAATGTCTTAATGGAATCATAACTTGAAAAAGCTAAATAGATCAAGAAACGATATGAGCAACTTAACGTCAATGATGAGAAAATGGTGAAAGCAATCTGTTAAAGATAAATGTATCAGAAGTGTATGATGAGAGCTGATAAAAAAGATCTATCCTCGTCAGTTTTAGGAATAAGACTTAGTACTTAAAAAGAACCTCCCAAATTCATAAAAACACCTAAGGAAAATGGACTTTAAAGTGGGAAGGTCTCTATATGGTTAAGTGAGGTTTCTTTGGTGGAGGTTGATTCTAACCAAAATAGATGGCAATGACCTTTTTAACCTCGTCAACTCTGATTCCATCAAAAAGCATTATGCTTGAGAAAATCCTTTGAATGGAAATCTAGAAAGTATCTTTGAAAGGGTGACTTAAACAACCAAACCTTACCCTTTTTTAAGCTTAATCAAGGCCAATACTAACTTAACAAAATCATCTTCCATTGTAATATCAAAGTTTAGCCTAACCTCTTCATCCTATCTTTTGTTTACCAAACCTACTTCTATCCGATCATAAAGGAAAATGACAGTGTCCATCTCAGCTTAGGGCAACTACCATGGAGCAATTTGAGAGGTTCTTTGAAGAACAGCCGACACCAAGAAAGTTGGTTATTTGAGAGAGGTCTTCGAAAATAATCAGTAGAAGATTCATGTCATTAACATAAAAAAGATTGATTACTTGGAAAAGTTAATCTTCAAGTTTTTTGTACCTCTCAAAATGTTCAATGAATTGTATTCCCTTTCTTCCAAAAATGAAATACAATAACTTTATTTTTTAATCCCATGTTTTATAGTTACATACCACATTACATCATGCTTGTCATATAATTGGTAATGCTTGATAGATTATACAAAATTGATAATAGCATGTCTTAATATTACTTCACAAAAGATAAAAATTTTTTCAGAAAAATCTTCTCAAGTTTAAAAAACCAAGAATGGATTCTAGAACCATAACTAGACTTACCTTTTAGACTTCATTCATGTTGAAAAACATGATCAAAAATGCTCTTCAATAAACCTTAGCCAAAAAGTAGACCCAAATCAATGATCCTTGACCTTGCCTTCAAACCATATTCCTATCAATTAGTTTAGATCATCAGATGCATCCTCCCAAGCGTGTCAAGAATCATCTCACCAAGTCTGTTAACCCACTAACACAAGCTAATCATACTCAAGAACCTTCCTACGCACCACAAGTTATCTTAACCTTTAAAAATACCCTCAACCATTCAAGCAAAAAGAGAGAACAAGAAAACTTTTTGAACCTTGAGAGTAAAGTTGGTAAATCTTAAAACATAAAACACCTAATATGACTCAGAGATGAAAGGCAATTCAAAACTTTAAAGCCAAATTATTGCATTAGGCTTTTAAATACGTCACCTTTGCATCACTTAAACATGTATTTACATTTTCATGTATCATTCATACAATAATTAACATCCTTCAGGTATAAACTCTTACTTATAAACATCAAACTAGTAGAGAACCTCAAGAACAAATTTTTATTTTTGAAAAGCCCCAAAAGGCTTCAGGTAAGGTACCTAGAGTCATGTTTTTTGGTCCACAAAGAGCTGGACTCTTGTTTTCCTTTTAGTCCACAAAGAGCTAGATGTTTTTTTTCTTTTAGTCCATAAAGAGCTAAATGTTTTTTTGTCTTTTGGTCCATAAAGTGCTAGATGTCTTTTTTCTTTTAGTCTACAAAAAGCTGGAAGTTTTTTTTCTTTTTTTCTTTTAGTCCATAAAAAGTTGGACGCCTACCTACCTCAGTCCATAGAAAGTTAAACGCTTATCTACCCTTATCCATAAAAAGTTGGATACATACATACCTCAGTCTACAAAGAGCTATATGTCTACCAACCTCAGTCCATAAAAAATTGGATGCTTACTTACCTTAATCCAAAAAGAGCTAGACACCAATTTACCTCAGTCCACAAAGATTAGCCCACAAATAACTAGATGCATACCTACCTCATATCATAAAAACTAGATGTCTATTGAGTCAAAACCCACACTAGCCAGGACCTATCGAGGGGGTTAAACTAAGGAAACTATAAACCTATTAGGGAAGTGAAACCCTACAAAATTCATTGAAATTTTCTTATCAGTCAAGAATGCTGCCAACATACTTTGCCTATTTTAGTGTAATACTAACTAGATCTCCATTTCCCCATAAACACTTATAAGCTAATATTGCACCCCAAACAAAATAGTATCTATTTATCTTTGCCCTATTCCTGATGCTCAGAAATAACCAAATAGAGGTAGCTATAGACACCTCATTGTGTTTGGGCCAACACTTGAGATACCAGAAGTCATCATTTAAGGCACCATCGAGGTCATTTGAAGAAGCACAGGTCAAGTTCCTACCTTTCATCTTTAGAAAGTCAAAAGTAAAAAAAAAATCCCTACTTTTATAAGTATATCTTAATACAAGGGCCTAAAGTATCGATACAAGACTCCACATCATTCAACTTTTAAGATTTTGCTATTTATATTGATACCAAGGGTGTTTGTATTAATGCAGAGTTATAACATGGCTAACATCATGATTTTTGGCTAACAAGTATTGATATAAGGATGTATGTATCGATACAAGCTTCCTAGTATCGATACATTATGCCTTGTATCAATAGCAAATTCAGAGTATTAATATATTCTAGGTTTCTTTGCTCAATGTATCAATACAAAGCTTAATGTATCGATACACAAGGCTATTTTAGCCTAATTTATGACATTTTTCCTCTCTTCGTACCAGGACTTCAAAACTTGAATTTGGTCACGAAATTGGCCCCAAAAGCATCCAATATCAGGCATAACTTCATGCAAATCATGTGGATTTAATTTTTAGGCTCTAAACATTAGATTAATACATTTTGGAAAGGCCTATTAAGCTTGGCCTGAGGGTATATCAACAAAATTTTGGTTTTTTAAAGGACAATCGTAAGACTACTCATCTGATCAGCTAACATTTAAATTTTTTTGCCTATAAGAATCAAGGTTAACCAATCAAACACTAAAGGGTTTCACTTTGGTATAGTGAGTCATCATATTATTCATAACAAAGTTTTATAGGCCCTCATTGCTAGGTCATCTTACTAGCTAAGACTATCCACTATATAATCCAATCTTTACTTAGCTAAATAAGAAAAAACCTTTTGGACATCAACTATGAAAAAAAACCCTCAAGCTCTCTAAAAAGTCATATTCCTATAGCTTTCTTTCCACCCTTCCAAAAGCCCTTCCTAAACCTCTTATTTCCCTAATCTTTACCCTAAAGACTATCCTCCATAGCCATCATAACCAAAAGCTCTTTCTTTCATTCTTTTCTTGATAATCCTTTGCAAAGAAAAGGAAGAAAGTGAGCTAAAAGTTGCTAGAGTGCTGCTTAAGAATATAGCTAGGAGTTTAAGCTTTCATTTTCAGACTCAACATGTTTTTTCTAAAACTCAACATGATTTTTCTAAAATTTTCTAGAATTTTTCTTGGAAAAGGCATCAAAATACTTTACAACGATGCCTTGCTTGCCCCTAGATTATTCCAGATGTAGAAGTTATGATTTTTCAAACCTTTGCCCTCTGGAACCTTTGAGATCAGCTATTCACATTCTATTTGGGTGATTCTAACCCATCAAATGATTTTTTAGATCTTTTAAATAGATTTCCTAAAATGTTCTCACTTTTTGAAATGATACATTTACGATCTAACGATCCCGAATGAGTTTGGGATGATTATTCAAAGTTTATTGCTCTATTTTCCTAGCACTTGCTATTAATGCTGACTCAGACCTGATTTCAAAAATTAATTTTGCTTAAAAATATTTTCTAGGATTTTGGAAATATTTTTACGTTAATCCTTATCAAGTTGCCTCTCCAATGCTGCCTCGTTTGCCATTAGAAACTATTATAACAAACCAAAATAAATTCAGGAATATGTGTAGCGCAATGTAATACCCTATTTTTGCTGAACACGAGAAAATTTATTTGAATTTTCCTAAACCATCTTTTTTAATCATTCAAATGACTCAAAATATATTCAACAGTTCCCCATGGCGTATAGGTCCCTTTAAGCTTAGATTAAAACCTAAAATTATTTTCAAAATTAATTTTTTATTTAAAATATTTTTTAATTTAAAATTTGTTTTCTTTCATAAAAATTAAAATTTTATTTTTAAAAATCATTCAAATTCTTTCTTTTTAAGGGGATACTCCAACCCCACTCTTCTAAAAAATTTAAAATCTAAGTTTTTTCTCCTCCGGGCTAGTAAATTTTCATGCCTAAGATGACCATCAAATCCAAACACATTTTAAAATTGTTAATTCTATTATTCCTTAATAACCAAGGTCAATTACGTGATACATCCCTATCGTCCCTTTTTTTTTGTTTTTGTGTATTTATCTTTAATGCAACTTTTACTATATTTTTTTTATGTCTTACTAATGTGTTTCTCTTCTTGATGATGACTTGCATTCATGCTTTCAAAAAATTTGAATTTCATTAAACTCGAGGCAATGTTTACATTAGTATCTTTCTAGTACTTGATGTATAGTATACACTTCTAAATCAATATGGACCTCATTTTACTGAGTTCTTTATGTTTCTCCTCCCTCTTAGGTTGCATAGAGAGATATTAATTAAACTTTTATCATAAAACCTATATTCAATATTAAAAATTTGCATTCATTAGAAAAGGATTAAACATAAATAATGATCACATGAAAAGTTGAGAAAAACTGACACTTTGATAATTTACGGCTGAATGGTTCCAATTTTGGGCATTGTAGGGGTGCTAATCCTTTCCTACACATAACTGACTCCTAAACCCTTTTAAAATGAACTTGTATGTACACAGTTTGTAAAATCAATGTTTCAAGTTTTATAACTCGAAAACATCTAATTTAATGTCATACCTAGCCTAAAATGAATGGTGGCACTTTTAAATCATTGTTATTTCATAGTGACTATCCATGATTGGTTGGATGAGTGATTCATCTGATGTTCCTTCCTTTGGATTTCACTCTATCAAGTTGAATTCAAAACCCAATCAAAGAGATGATCTAAAGGTGCACTTTTTTTCCTTTTGTTTTTAAATTGCAGCATCACCACTATGCGTTTGAGGGGGTAAGTTGCGACAGTAGGTTTTTAAGTCAAGTTTTCTTCGTTTGCCAGTATGTAAGTCCGTGAAAGTAGGCATAATGTGTAAGTTCACTTTATTTGGTTATATGGAAGACCAATAGAGCTGGCAACCCCAAGTCCTCTTCACTTAGTTAGGCAAAAGACTAAGGTAGGCAATATGTCATTCTTCTTCATTTTGTTAAGTAAAAGACCAATGAAATAGGCAACATGTCAGTCCGCTTTATTTAGTTAAGAAAAAAACTAGTAAAATTAGTATTTTAAATTTTCTTGCTAAGTCCAATTTATTTAGTTAGGCAGAAGACTAGCAAAATTGGCATCTCATTAATTAAGCAGAAGGTTCATAAGGATTGATGTTCTTGTTCATTAGGTATAGTTAGTTAGGATATTGCATAGGTAAAAAAAATTCCTATAGAATGCTTATTAGGTCCTAACAAAATCGTATCTATTTTGTCTTTCCCTTGTTTCTAAGTCCTTACCAATAGCCAAAAAAGGGCAGCTGTAGACACTTTATCTTGTCTAAATCCCTAATGGAGTTTTTTGTTTTAGGGGTTTGATGGAATTCTCTAAGTCTAGACCTCTTGGATCTGTTATAGATGATAAAAAGGTCTAATTAAGGTGTTGGTTTGTTTCCTATGATCATAGTTTAATAAGACATCTAAGCTTAATTGTCCAATTTAATGGTAGATGCCCAATATAGAAAATCGAGACCTAGTCTTAAAAAGTTGAGAATCTTAAAAGTTTTTTGCAGCATGTCTCTTAAGGTTATTAAAGTGTTTATTGAGGTCATTTGGATGAAAAAGAGATAGGTATTAGAAGTTCAAATCAAAGGTCAACATAATGGCAAAGTTAACTGCAAAATGTCAAGTTTTTAGCCAATAGTTAGATTTTGATATTGGAAGAGTTCTACAACTCGGATTTCAAAATTGATTAAACCAAAATAAAATTAAACACCAATTTTTGGTTAAGAAGGTGTAATTAGGACCGGGTCATGAAAGAAGTGTAGGGATTTAGGATGCCAAGAATTCTCGAGGGCCTAATTCGAGAGGTCCAGGATAGGAAATTTTAGATTCTTCCAAAGAAAGTCATTAGGGCACATTTTTGCTATAGGAGGGAATGTTCAATTGCACTTTTACATAGACAAATCATGGTAAATCGAATGGCATAAAAAGTTGTATAAGATTAGTGTATGAATTAAGCTTTGGTTGAATTTCCCATGCGATAAATATGCGAATCTTAATCATCTATTCATAAATGGCATAATGAAATTTTTCATAAAATTAGTTAAGAGGTTAGTGATTAAGCTAAGATCACCCTAAGGTGATTAAACCTTAAATCAAGAAATTCAAGGCCTAAACATAAAGGTGATTAGACATATTTTCACAATTTTTAAACACGTAGCAAATTTTAGAAAGTCTAGAATACTCTTTTTTCTTTCAACCTATCACCATTTTTGGAAGGAAAAGCAAACTTGGAGTAGGTATAATAATGTTTTGATGATTGATTCATGCCTTCTATGCTTGATTGATTATCAACCAAGCCTATTCCTGTTCATTAAGTTTCAACCAACTTGAATCTTAATGTTATGATATATTGATTTGATTTTGAGCTATGATTTACTTGAATTCATGTCATTTTAAGCATGGTTACATCATTAATTGCTGAAATTTAACTTAAAATCATGTTTAGAGAGCTTAATCTTGCTTCGAACAAGATGATTCCTTTAGATTTAGGTTTAATTAACTTAGTTTCTTAAGATCTTAATGATTTAAGTTTAATTAAGCTATGATCTAATGATATTATGTTGAAGTTGATGAAATCATGATTCTTTAACTTAATATGGAGTTCAAACAAGAGGAAATGGAGAGAACTTGGCTCGACTGGCTTTAATTAGGTTGATCTTGAGTTTAGTTGATTTAATCTTGCATGATCTTGCTAATTTAAGCCAGTTTGATTAAAACTTGAACCAAATGCGAAATGATGAAATTATAGATTCTTGAACTAGTGGTCCATTTGAACATGCTAGAGTAGCTTTCTCTAGGTTCGGCTATGGTGGATTATCAGTGTGTTTGATTAAGCTTTACATAATTGGTGCTTAATTAATGAAACTTAGATGAATTAAGTTAAGTTGAACTTAGGTAAGCTAAAATCTATTCCTAATTAAGGAATTTAGAAGCTTACATATAGATGAGCTTAAATGGTGAAAAGCATGCTTTGATTGTTAAGCATGTTGATTGAATTGAATACAAGCTTATTTTCTTATGTTTGACTGTTGAATGGTGAGAATTTCACATGATTATCATAAGAAGCATTTGGCTATTTTGAATTTGTGGTTAGAACATGTTTTATGGATGATTATTGGCTAGAACCATAGATTAATATTTTATATGTTTGATAGAATGCATTATAGGGCATCTAGGTTGTGTAAGAAACTTGTTCTCTCAAAAAATCCCACAAGGGAAAGCTTTGGTTCACCTAATCAATAGGTGAATCAAAGTTTCGTTTTGTTTAATAAGATTTTTAGTGAGGAACTTGGGGATATTAAATAAAGGATCATTATCAGGTACATTGACGATAGAGTTTTTTAACCCTACAAGCGAGGTTAAAAAGCTGCTACATGTCTCATTTACTTATTTTTTAGTTTTTTAAATATACAAAAAAAGGCATGTGCTAATTTTTTAACCTCACTTGTGGAGTTAAAAATCTTCACCATCGGTGTACTAGATAATTTTTCTTAAATAAAATAGCTTGAATTAAAGCTAACTGGGAGCAAATAAAAAAATATTTTTAATTGCTTAAATGTGTTTGGATGAGTTTAAACTTGGTAAGCCTTAATGTGAGTCATTAGATGATGATTGGTGAGTTAGATTGTGTTGTTTAGAGTCCCTTTCGGTACTGGTTACAACACACAAATGAGTGGCAATGGTATGTGATTCATTTGCAAGTGTAGACACCTTATTTTGTTTGGGCTAATTTTTAGCAATCTGGGGCATGGACAAAAAAGGGGGAGATGATCGCCGGGCGAAGTCAAGAAGGCTTAGGGATCATATCAAAGGTAAATGAAAATATGTGGCATCAAATGACGTAGTCCAAGGTATGTAGAGGCAAAAGACATGAGAAAATTCACAATTTTACTTGAATGTATCGATACATGGTTCTCATGTATCGATACAATGCTCCAACGAGCTAAAAATTTAAAATGTCCCTATTCGTATCGATACAACATGTAGATGTATCGATACATAAGCCTCTGTATAGATACAGGACCTCATGTATCGATACTAGGCCATACCAGGACCAAAATATGCATTCTGTAAAGAAATGTATCGATACATATCAACATGTATCGATACAGTGGTTCATAGTATCAATACAATGATCATTGTATCGACATTGTATCGATACCATCAAGGTTTTTAGACCAAATGTATCGATACATACAGGTCATTTTCATGGTCCGGGCACTTTTGACTCATCCACCATTGATCCAAAACTCGAATGTAACTCATTTCTTTGCATCAGGAAAGATTAAAACACATATCAGATTATGAATTTAGACTTTTGAATTAATCATAACA
>JBBYHK010470453.1:0-20275 GCA_038382065.1 Adansonia grandidieri | reverse complement strand
GGTCATACTTAATTAAATCTTAGTTTTAATCCAATAGATCATTTTATTGTGTGTGACCCATTAGGCTTTCATCATAAAAACAATAAATATAATTACCCAATTAAGTTTATTTATAGTTATAGAACAAGAGACCTTTCGATAACCAGCTCTTAGAGTACTTTGGTCCTTTCACCAGATATCCCGAAAAGACTATAAGCATGGTGCACTGTTTACTCATGTATCAATCCATATTAGTTTCTGTAAACACCTAATTTAGTCTGGGTCCTTTTTTCGATAGCCTCAGCTATCCAAGATCGGGAATATGGTTGTCACCCCAATAGAGGTCGACCTCTCTCACGTAATTTTCACATTTTTGTAACTTATTCTACCATACATAAATGATCTATCGGCGCGTCACAGAAAAAATGCCATTGGAAGACTGATCTTAGATAAAAAGGACAAAAATTCAAAAGAAAAATTAGTTTTTAAATATTCTTTAGCCAAATTTGGAAAATTAGTTTTGCAGATGATTTCATGGTCAAATTTTCATTTTTATGAATTTTTTTAAGATTTTACATAAAGCTCGAAAAAATAACCGTCGCATATTTTTACCGACACCTGTGCAACATTTATGCCAATACATTCTAAAAAAATAAAAAATATTCAAGAAAAAAAAATATTGTCATTTTTTACCAGAAGGTGTTAAATTGCTAATTTTGTTTTACAGTATCGCAAGTATTATGCTTGAGAAATTGTTCTAGTTAAAGTTATTTTGGATTTTAGAATTTCACCCTTTTTTAATTTTGATAATTAATATTTTAGAAAATAAGTTGTATTTACAACCATTTTATATAATTTTCAATGTATTCTTTAATGTTTTTCTTAGTTTTAAAATACAAGCTTTCCTTTATCTGTAAAATTTTTGGTAGAATTTTCTCTAGTTTTGAACTTTGAAATTCTTTAAATATTTTCATTTAACCACCATTAAATTAGTCTTTTAAAATTCATTTTATTTTATCAGTGTTGCATTATTTTTAGAATTTTTTTGTTCCTTAGATGCAGAGTTTTTTATTTTGTAAATTATTTCGGGAGAACTTTTTTGAGTTTAAAATTTTTAAAATTTATCAAATATTTTTATTAAAATTAAATTAAATCAGTTTTTAAAAATTTAATTTTTTTTATAAGTTTTAAATTTTTTTCTAAATAATAATATTCTTTCGTAAAGGCTTTCTCGAAAAATTTTACGAGTTTTGGATTTTCATTTTTTTTTCTTACATATAAGAATTCTAAAAAATTTTCTTGTATAATTTAATACTTTAAATTTAAAAAAAAAAAATTTATTAATTTTATTTTGAGAAAAATCTTCTTAATGGGCATAAAAATTTTAAATTTTAACAATAAGCCCAATAATTTCTCAAGAAGCCCAATGACCTTACTAAGCCCATTTTCTTGATTTTTCACTAAGCCCATTTCATTATGTAAAAGCCTACCAAGCTATCTTAATATCCAATTTTCCATCAAAGTCCACTAATCTTTTGCTTTCTAATTTTATATCAATTATTTTTATCCAAATTTTATATCAATTTTCTTGATTGGAATTTCCATATGATTAAATTCTTAATTGGATTTATCATGTGAATTTTTTCTTTTGCATGAACTTTAATTTGTTATCATTTTTTCATAGAATTTTCAATTAGGATTTTCTTGCAACTTGATTGCATTAATTTCCTTACTTCCTATAGTATTTTTTTCTTGTAAATTTATAGTTTTTCTTTATTTTTACATAATTTATTCTAATTTGCTAATTTAGTTACATGAAATCTAATTTGGTTGGAATTAAATTCTTTTCCAATTGATTTAGTTCCATTCTAACTAGATCATCAAGTTAGGCCAAAAGTACTACATTATCATCACGCTAAATCGTGGCTTTAGGTGGTTGATTGTAATAAAAGATGACAACAGTATGGGCTTATGACACAACAATTATTTTTTTAACCTAACAAGTTAACAAATTATCAAACAAATAAAAAAGGAAAATGATGGAAAAAGCATGAAAGTTTCAGCCAAGGAGGATGAAAATCCTTCTTGGCTGAATCATCCTCCCTATAAATTGGGGAGGATGATTTTTCATGGGTTTTTTAGTTTTTGAGCCAAAAAAAGAAAAAAAAACTTGGAAAAGAAAAGAGAGAGGAAATACTTGAAATTTTTTTTTCAAGCTTTGTTAAGGTATAATCTCTAATAAAATCTTTAAAATCTTGTTTGTTTCATGCATTTTTCTTCACTTTGGTGAGCCAAAAATATACTTAAGTTCATGGATTTTTTATCCATGTTGAAAGACTAAGCATAATGGCCGTGAACTAGTTTCCTTGATTTTATTATTTTTTCATGTTATTAAATTATTTTTCTTCATGAATCATGTTTATGTTGATATGATGTTGATTTCGGTGTTATATTTGTCATATATATGTTCATATGTATTCTATTTCTTTTAGTGCTTTTCTTGCTATTATGTTGAAATCACATGTTTATATA
Organism: Adansonia grandidieri; assembly: GCA_038382065.1. Classification (NCBI taxonomy): domain Eukaryota; kingdom Viridiplantae; phylum Streptophyta; class Magnoliopsida; order Malvales; family Malvaceae; genus Adansonia; species Adansonia grandidieri. The sequence goes on along the minus strand of JBBYHK010470453.1, from coordinate 17,764 downwards.
TTTATTTTTGTAATTTTATTATGTGATGGTGTTAATTTGTGTTAGATAAAATATGAATGTGTGATTATTAGGTTTTAAAAAATTGATTGGTAGATTATTTAGGTGTTGGCCGAAATTCATGCATGCATATGTGACTATTTTTTTAATTTTTACGGTCATTTTGTAAATATAAAAAGTTTAAGGGCTAATTTGTAAAAAATAAAAAAAATAAAAATTTTTGTTTAGACTTATATGCTTGGCCAAAGCACACATGCACCCTTAGGAGTGTATTTTATGCATTTATCAAGTTAAAATATATTTTTTTAATTTTTAGGTTTTTTGTAATTTTAAAAAGGTTAGGGACTTTTATGTAAATATTAAAAAATTTATTCTAGAGGCAAAAGAAGGTGACTGAATCTTGCTTGTAATTTTCTATGTGATTTTTTTTTATGATTATTTTGATTTGTTTCATGCTTGATTTTAAGTTTTAGTCATGTAGGGTGCTAAATGGTTATCTAGCATTTCTAGGTCAAAATGGTTACCTCTAGCATGAAAGCATCCATTTAGATTATTTTAAATATTTTTAGCATTCCATTGGTCCTCCAGTGGGGTGCTAAAAATATTAAAACCTCTCGTATTCTGTCGGTGCTCCAATAGGATACAAAATGTAATTTTTAAAATTCTAGGGACTTAATGGCATTTTTGCATTTTAGGTTAATTTAAAATCTAAATCACCCATTTTGGGTGTTTTGGGCCAAACAAATATTTTTAGCGTTCTTAATCAATTTAAGACTAATATTTAATTTTGAGAAATTTAGGGATGGATTAGTAATTTTTGTACTTTAGGTCATTTTTACAATCTAAATTACCCATTTAGAGTAAACATCATCATTATCTGTCTTTTCAAGTCCTTTAAGGCTATCGGGATACTTTCACGTCAAATGTACACCTCAGAGGCATTTTGGTAATTTCATTAGAATCGAGTCTTGGGTAGTCATCGGGATGCTTTTATGGAAAACATGTGCATTTAGGATATGTTCACCTTTCTATGATCACTTTTAAGTCTTTTAAGGTTATCGAGAACTTTTACGTTGAAGGTGCACATGAAGGGCATTTTTGGTAATTTATTTAGAAACGAGTCCTAAGTAGTCATGGAGATGCTTTTGCACCAAAGATGTGCATTTAGGATAGGTTCACCTTTCTATGATCATTTTTGAGTCCTTTAGTATTACCGAGATACATTCACGTTGAAGGTATACCTCAGGGGCATTTTGGTAATTTCCTTATAATTGAGTCCTAAGTACTCATCAGGATGCTTTTATGCCAAAGATGTGCATTTATGAAGGTTCACCTTTTTATGATCATTTTTAAATCTTTTAGGGTTACCGGGATACTTTCACGTTAAAGGCATACCTTAGGGGCTTTTTGGTAATTTTTATATAACCAAGTCCTAGGTAGTCATTGGGATGCTTTTATACCAAAGATGTGCCTTTAGGATAGATTCACCTCTCTATGATCATTTTTTAGTCCTTTAAGGTTACCAGGATACTTGGCACATCGAAAGTACACCTAAGGGTATTTTGGTAATTCTATTAAATCTAGTCTTAGGTAGTAATCGGGATGTTTTTTTGCCAATGATATACATTTAGAATAGGGTTGCCTTTTTATGATCCTTTTCATGTCCTTTAAGGTTGTCGGGATACTTTCACGTCAAAGGTACATCCTAAGGGTATTTTGGTAATTTTTTTAGCCAAGTCCTAGGTAGTTATCTGGATGATTTTATGCAAAGATGTACATTTAGGATAAGTTCACCTTTTTACAATCATTTTCATGTCTTTTAGGGTTGTTAGGATACTTTCACATCGAAGGTACACCTCAGAGGCATTTTGGTAATTTTTTCAAGCTGAGTCTTAGGTAGTCATCGGGACGCTTCTATGCCAAAGATGCACATTTAGGATAGGTTCATGTTTTTATAATCCTTTTCATGTTATTTAAGTTGCTAGGACACTTTCACATCGAAGGTACGGCCCAAGGGCATTTTGATAATTTTGAATTAGAACCACGTCTTATGTAGCTAATAGGATACTTTCATTTCAAAGGTTCACACTAGGAATAGGTTCCTCATTTTAGATTGTTATCGGGTCTTAGGATGTTCTATAAATATTTTTAATAAAACATAAAATTTTATTTTTAGAAAATTAAAGCAATATCTCCAAGTTAGAATAATATGTAGAATTTCTCTCAAAATATGAGAGGGGTTTTACAGATTATTTTAATAACGAGATATCATTTTTAAAATAGAAATCAGGGTTTTTATAAATTTTGAAAAAAATAAAACCTTTTGCATTCCTTTGGCCTCTAACGGGGAGCGAAAGATATTTTGAATTTTAAAACTTTTTGTGTTCCTCTGGTTTTTTGTTGGGATATAAAAGAGAATGATAAAAGCTTTCGTGTTCCATTGGTTTTTCGATGAAGTGCATAAGACATTTTGATTTTTCAAAATTTAAAAACACAATTTTCCTAACACGGAATAATAAATTTGTTTTATAAAATTATTATTTTGGAAATTTATAATTAAATGTCATATGTTAAACTGAATAAAAATTAAAATTCAAGTTGACATGTAATTAATAAGGTATTGATTTTCCAGCATCACGAGATGGTCGATCCTTACTTGAGATTGTAATTGACTCCCAGACCTTTTTATATGATTTCTAGTATGATCGCGGGTCTCAAAGTTAGTATTATAAGGTTTCATAACCCTTAAAATATGAACTTCGATAGGTGACTAATCTCACCTAGCCCAAACCGATTGGTGGCGACTTTAAATAAATAGTCATTTCGCAATGACTATTTATGGTTAAGTCGAGTAAACGATTCATTTCGACCACTCAGTCCCTAAAAATAAGAAAAATGTCGACAATGATATGGCCTGTAGAAATAAGAGAATATAATGATAAATTTAACAAATATAAGAGCGAGGGCCATTTAAGTTGGGCATGGTCAAGATTCATATTCGGGCTATGTTACGATAGTTCCTACAATCTTTGATTAACCTCATGAATTTAGAGAAACAATTTCTTCTAAATCCATCATGCATTGGCCAATGACTTTATTAATTTAACCAAAGCCAACAACTTATAAGATATGTCTCCAATGTCACTCAGAGTGGTGAATCCTTTTTGGATCACTCATCCACCTTTGTGTGGTTCATGCCATACTCAAAACCACCTACCATAAGCATCCTTCTATTATGGACCTTTTCATGATAGAATCAAAGCATGACATTCCTCATACAAGATGACCTAGTATCAAATGTCTGAGGACTAATATATACAACTAGCATATGAGAACATATTCCATAGATAGTTGAGCGATTTATACCAAATGGAGTTCTGATATGGGCCATGTTTAGTGAACTTGTTTTCACAAAACATACACCCATATGCTATCCCCAAGTATCTCTATACATTAACTTCTATGAGATCAAAGAGTTGAATGCATCAAATGCATAGAGGGTTAGCATATGCTAGTCTTTATGCATTATCAATGTCTTGTCTTGACAATACGAGGACTAGGAATGTTTTAGAAACATGGCTTTGATGCATAAGAATCTCATCATCGTAATTCATTACTAACTTTACAAGGCCATTGTGTTTCATAGGCTTCATCCAATTATGGTTTTCATGATTGTCACTCATGCCATTTATATGAAGGAAAACCTTAAACCACTAATAGAAGTGATTGGTTTGCTATATTAACTATTATATGCCTCATCTAATTAAATTGGCTTTAGGGCATATACTAACATCTCCAACTTGCACTAAGCCAATCGCTAACGCATCTAATGACGAACTCCTTCGATTAGTAATCATGTCTCAACTTGGACAATGTTTTAGTATTATTATGAGAATATGCTTTAGTCACATTCATGTAATCTCACTATCAAAGTTATTAATTATTCAGATCAAACGAGACCTAGATTTGAAAGAATCTTTTATTATCTTGTAAGCTAATTATCTAAATGTAATGTTTTTTGTAAGCCTAAACAAATGGGTTTGTTTATGAACTTTAAGGTATAAATATGCAATCCTTTCTTGTTTTAAACACTTTCCAAATAATTGCGTTTTTAACATCATGGCTGGTTATCACAAGTTAAATTATCATCTTTAACTTTTGAAGAATCATAAATGCCTCCCATTAAATCGTACATTTGTAGATTTAAAGGGAATGGGGCTCAAAAACTATTTTTTTAATCCTGTAAGTTATAGGCTATTTAGTATTCTAAATATTATTGCTAGTGTATGTTTGAGAAGGATGTGACAATAACATAGAATAAATTCTATGATTAATGATTTATTTAGTAAGGATTGAATCTAAGCTTGACATCATATGCTAGCAATCATCCTTAATTGGCATGTCAATGCCAAAATAAACATCTTATGTTCACAAACAAATCAAGATTATGTTTCATAAACATTAATAAAAAAGGCAAGCTTTGATCAACATCAACAAGTTTGCCATTACCTATAATCTATCTTCACTACTCCTTGCATTTGGGCCTTATTGTTTGTCATACATATTTAAGCGCCAACTTTTAGGTATCATATACCAAGAAAAATGAATTAATCCAAATGTATATCTAATTTTGAAACTTCTGTAAGTTTCCTAATTTTGATCATATCAAAATTTTTGTTGCAAACTCTATTAATCTAGCTATCCACTTTGTTAGCAGATTCTTTTATCTTCTTTATTGTCTTTCTTCAAAAGAAAGTTTATGGACAATGCACGGATCATGATCCATCTAAATTGCTAAAGTCTTGAAACACATCTTATCATATGAGCTTGTTTAGTCTACTTCTAACATCTTTCTTAGGGATAGCTTCTTAGTGTATCAAACCTCTCATTATGATTATCTTTATAGAATAATTCTTTAAGGTTTCAAATGATCTAATGTGCTTAAATAGCCACTTGCTCATTTCAGAGTTTAGGCATCATACTAGCCATCATTACAATGTGGCTTAATCAAGGTCATCAATATGAGATTGATAGACTACCCTTGACCTAGTGGGCTATTATTGGATATGCCATTCAATGTAGGCCTAATCAATGGAGTCTAGCCCACTAAAACTTATTAGCATAATGTATGCTACATGGTGGTAGTATATTAGTCATGTTGTGTTTATATCCATTATGAACCAAAACATTTTACAGTTAATAATTTGCAATTTCAATCATTAAGTACGGTTTGCAACTTTAGATATTGTCTTCATTATTTAATCGACATTATAGCCTTTAACTATAATATAAGAATTTTAACATTTGAACCTTGTTAATGAGCTAGACACCCCTTTTATCCTTCCATGACCTTGTGGTTAACCAAACAAATCATGAAAGAACTAATTAAGTAGGTAATATAGCTTAACAATTGCATTTCTATCCAACTCCTTGGTCAGTTAGATGGTAACTCTTTGCCTAAATGCATCATATGCATTTTACCTAACCATCAGCTCTAAAGTCATGGGGTCAAGTTTATAAGCATTCGGATAGCATAGCTTTAGTTAAGTAGGATCCATTAATTATAACTCAAGTAGCTCGAGCATAAGGGACCTTGGGGTTGCACAAAAAATCCTTGTGACTAGAACTCAAGTATTTTGTTATAATATAATGGATTGCATTTGATCATGTTTAGGCATGAACTCAACATTTTACAAGGGATTTTTATCATTTATCTTTGGTCCCATTGCTTTGTTTGATTAGCATGTTTAGCATTTATTCAATCATATATTACATATATATATATAAATTTAAAAGTAAATTTAACACATGCAATCTACTAGGATGATTATGGATTTTATTTATCTAGTTTTCTTGAGCCATTAGGAAACTAGTTGTCAAAGTCCTATGTATATCATACAAGGTCTTCACAAGTCTTAATGACAATCTCCATGGTCTTTTCTTCTTAGCACCATCTTTTTTACATCTTGGATTTACACAAATTCTAATCTTAACCTAAATCTCAATCTACAAGTCCTATGTAACTATTACATATCATTGTAAGAAACCTCGAGTTACATTTGAAGGGAGCTAGGAGAGAAGAAAATTTACAACCAAAATTTAAAAGAAAAAGTATGGTTCACAGACCCTACTTATAAAATAAATATGAAAAGAAAAATTCTACCATCCACAATCGAGTCATACTAAGGTCTAGTCCATTATCATCCTCATACTACCATAATGATATCACAAGCATGAAATTAAATAAGCATAGCCAATATCACTTGGTGATCTTATAAGTAATTTGCATAAAACTTAAACGATTGGAGATCATTTATCAAATTATTTAGTAATTTCGGTTCTTTAACTAAAATATTTTTAATTAAATTCCTAACTTTTAGGAAACTTGTCTTAAATTACCTATTATCTAACTTTTAGGTTGTTTATCTTAATTAAGACATTATTTAACTTTTAGATAACTTTATCCTAATTTAGACAAACCATTATGCATCTCATATTTCCCAAACCATTTAGGAAATTTGTTTTCCAAAAATAACATTTTAAGACATTAAATTGGAAATTACCTAAATTTTAGGTTGTTTGTCTTAATTAGGACATTATCTAACTTTTAGATAACATTGTCTTAATTTGGACAAACTATTTAGCATGTAATGTTTCCTACACTAGCTAGGAAAGTAGTTTCCAATTTTTTGAAGTCTCAGTAATTGATCCATCTTTAATTTAATTAAGAAAATAATTTTCTTATATGATTAATATTTATTCAATTATATTAGAAGAAATCCTAATCGAATTAAGATTAATTATTAAATAAAATTTTCTATTAAACAATTTAATTGAATTTTAATTCCATGCTTATTATATTATCAAATTCATATCTTAAAAAATTTAAGAAAATTAATACAATAGGATGATTAGATGTTTGATGGTAAGTAAGAGTTTTAATGGAACACAACCTTTCAGAGAGTCCTAATCCAACTAAGAGTCTGCCCCATGCATGGCTATATTAGCGATCCTAATTCAACTCAAACACTAGTGTCTTTCTCCCATTAAACCTCTGAAAAACAACAAATTTGCAGCAACATCTTCTTCCCATGGATGCTGCACTGACATCACAAAAGTGAGGATGAAGTGCCACACACATCAAGTACATCTAATGCACCCAAAATGGCTTGGAATTGAAACATTTTCAACTATGATTTTAACCTAATTTTTCCAGCAAGCATTATGAACTTTTCATGATATTTTCAAGGTAGAAAAACAAGGAAAAAATCACAAGAATAGCTACTGAAAATTTTAGGACCATTAAACCGAAACAAAGCCATCCTAGCGACAATTAATACCAAAATGTTGACAGATGACTCAACTATCAATTTAATTAAAGAAAGCTATTTTAAACTAATTAATGTTGATAATAAACATGGATTAACATGCTGGAAAATTAAAAATTAAAAAGAAATAATTTCTTTAATTTTTAATTCAAGAAACGGATCAAAATAACATAAAAGAAACCTGAAAAGCTAAAAACATTTTGAGACTTTAATTTGAATTAATTAAACAATTTTAATTAATTATTAAACACTTTTAAACATGATTAAAGCCAAAAATTTCAAGCTATCCAAACTTTTTAAAAAATTAAAGAAAAATAATTTTTTTAAGAATTTTACTAGAACAAAAAAAATCACCAAATCAACTCATGAATCAATTAGATTGATTATCACTAAACATTGGCACACTAGACCACATGTAATCTACAAATTTTAGGCTTGGATATCATGGAAAGGGTAAATCTGGCTCATGCATATTGATATGGGCATAAAATTTAATCAGAATCAGACATACGCAACAGAATTGAACAAAAAAGCATTCGAATTTTCTCAAGATCTTAGGAAAAAATGTACATGTGATCGGATAGCAATTTTAAAACACAAATCAATTAGAAATCATACTTTCCTAAAGACTTGTAACTCTGAATGTGTCAACCCCTACATGAACATACCATGGGTTGATTACTATGATCTTTTCTTGAGGCCATAAGTAGCATAATTTTTTTGCCTTTAAGGGTGATCCGCACAGTGCTTGTTGGAGCCTTCAAAAGATCTAGTGGTTCTTTGGTGCTACTCAAAAGACTTCTCAAGCCTTAACCAAAAGATATATAAGTTTATATCTGAAGTGATCTAGGAACAATTACCACACCTATTGCAGCAACCAGAAGGAGAAACAGCTCCATAGGGAAGTAACTATTTTCACAGATGCCAAAAAATGAATCCAAAAATCACACTTCTTGATTTTGGTTGATTCCACTAGGATAAAAAATAGATTTTCTACCTCCGTTGTAATCAAAAACACTTTAAGATCATCCAAAATACGAACCTACATAAAAAAGGCTTAAGGAAGCAAATATTTCGAGATTGGCCAATTTCACAACATTTTATGAGAAACTAATCTCTCAATGCTAAGAAACTATTTTTCTTTTTTTGTTGTGTCAAGAAAAATTCAAGAACACTAGAAAAAACCATGAAAATGTAAAAAGAGCTTAGAAAAGCATAGGTGTTGCACCAAATCCCTTAGAAAAGTCTAAGGTATGTGCCTAGGGTTTTCTTGATGCTTTTTATCAGCCAAAAGTTAGTAATTTATTTAAATATACCATGGGCTAGGTTACGCTTGACTAATGGGTCAATTGACGCAATTACTAACATACCCGGAAGGTGGGCTCACTTTAGACTATTTCTTGGAGTATAATTAAAACTAATTTAATTATTAGCTTGTCCAAGAGGGCTTTAATATTAATTTATGAATATTTTAGCCCAGTAGCACACCAAAGATAGCTATTCCATGCACCAAGCCCATTAACAAGTGCAACTTGAAGTAGTTCACAACTATACTCCCTTGACTTAATAATTAGGGCTTTTAGTCCAACCCCTAAATTTATATGTTAGATAATTTAATTCATAATTAAATTTTCTAACCTAAGTAAAATAATATTTGCTTCGTGTAAATAATATTAAATAATTATCAAACAATTATTTAATTTTTCAAATAGAATTATTTGGGCTTATTTAATATTATTCCTAAAACCATATCTACCAATAGACATTATCTTGATAAAACATTCTTATCTTTATTCCCATATCAAGATATCTCTAATTGGATTTCATATATCTGATTAATGTCTTTGATAATACTTAATTAAACTAATTCAATTAAATTCTCCTCATTATTCATTTTATTTAGTTAAGTCATACTTAATTAAATCTCTCAGTTTTAATCTAGTAGATCATTTTATTGTGTGTAACCCATTGGACTTTCATCATAATGGCAATAAATATAATTACCAAATTAGATGTATTTATATTTATGGACTAAGATTGGCCCTCTAGCAAGGCATCATTTCCACCCAGCATGCAGGAAAAGTTAGTATGACCTCTTAAGAAACCATTCAGTAACTACCCTTTTAATGTACTTTGATCCTTTCACCAAATATATCAGAAAGACCATGAGCATGGTGCAATGTTTACTCATGTACCAATCAATATTAGTTGCTGTAGCCTTCGATTAATCTCATGAATTTAGAGAATAGCATATGGGATATGTCTTTAATGTTACTTGGAGTAGTAAATCCTCGTTGGATCATTCATCCACCTTCATATGTTTCATGTCATACCTAATACCACCCTACCATAAGCATCCATCTATTGTGGACCTATTGGTGATGGAATTAAAGCACGACACTCCCTATACAAGATGACCTGGTACCACAAATCTGAGGACTAATATACACGATTAACACATGTGAATATATTCTATAGAAACTTGAGTGACTTATACCAAATAGAGTTTTCATACTGGCCACGTTCAGTGAACTTGTTTCCACAAAACAAGTATCGATATGCTATTCCCAAGTATCTCTATTGACAACTAATTTTATACGGGCCCCTTCCTTGATAATCCAAAAATATCTTAGACCAAAAACTTAGTGGGCGTCTGGTGAGGTAGGCTTTCTTCAAGTGGATTGAACATTTTCAAAAAAATGTAGTCATGTTTAATTGGCTGCAGGTGTAGGTGACAGAAAAAGTGTCATTTTGAGGATCAATCTCGATAAAAAAGACGAATATCAAGGCAAAAAAATAGCTTTTAACCTATAGTTTTGAAATTTTAAAATTTATTTTTTTAGATGATATCACAATCAAAATTTTTATTTTTAAGAATTTTTTGAGAATTTTTTTTGTAAAAGTTGGAAAGTTGACCATTGTATATTTTTAACGATATTTGTGTAGTATTTATGCCAATATGCACTTCGAAAAATAAAAAATACTCAATAAAAATTTGTATTAGCATTTTATACCATGAAGTGTCAAGTTGTCCATTTTAATAATTAATTTTTAATTTTTCACAATACCGCAAGTATCATACTTTCAAAAATTTTTTAGCTAAAATTTATTTCGAATTTCAAGTTTTCATTTTTGTAAATTAATATTTTTGACTAATGTGTTGAATAAAATTCATTTTTATAAAATTTGAATAGATATTTGGAATTTTTCATTTCCAATAAATAAAGTTTTCTACTCTATAAATTTTTTCGATGGGATTTTTTCAAGTTTATAATTTTTAAAATTCTTTGAATATTTTCATCAAATTCATGTTAAATCAGTTATTGAAAATTTAATTTATTTTATGAGTTTTTTTATTTTTTTTCAAATAACAATTTTCTTTCACCAAGGTTTTTCTTGTAAAATTTTATGAGTTTGAAATTTTTAATTACCTTTTTCTTACACGTAAAATTTCTCAAAATGTTCCTTTAGAATTTAACATTAGGTATTTTCATGAAATCATTTTATTTTATTTTTATTGTTACTTAGGCCAAAATTCCTTAATAGACCTAAAGCTTTCAAATTTTGCAAATAGGTCTATCAAAGCCAATAATTTCTCAACAAGCCCAATAACTTAACCTAGCCCATTTCTGATTTTTTCCAAGTCCATTTCATTTTCTACAAGCCCAATAAGCTTATTTGTGATTATGCCATTAATTTTTTGATAAGGCTTAATTAGGCCCACTTTAATTTTATGACAGAACCGAATAATGTTTTTTCTTCTCTCCAAGATATTTATTAATTCTTTTTGAGTCAAAAATTTCACATGGACACTTAATTGGGCCTTTTGTTTGTTTATATTAGTAAATAAATTTATTAATTCATAACTTTCAATTTCTTACAATTTAGTCCTCCGATTCATTTTTTTTATAGAATTTGTAATTGTCACTCCATTTTTTTTCATTTTTTGTGCTTTCAATTTTTTTATATTTATTTTAATTATGAAAATTATTGATTTAGTTACATGAACTAGTTTGGTTAGAATTTAATTTTTCCCTAACCAATTTAGTTACATTTCAATTATATATATTAAATTAATATCATTTTAATCATCATGTAACCTAACCATAGCCCACAATAGGCTTTTTAACAAGGTTAGATAATTATTGTATGAATAAAAATTAATTAAATAAGGCCTAGAAAAATCTACAACATTAATTTACCAAATAAATTAACAAAATCAAAAAAACAAAATTTTGTAGAAATTCTTAGAGCCAATTAGGCCAAGGGTTTTTCTTACACCCCTTGGCTGAAGTCCATGCCCTGTAAATGGGGAATCGGTCGTTCATTTTAGAGAATTTAGCTTCGCTTAACAAAAACACCAAAAATTCATAATTTTCTTAAGTTTTCAAGCTTTTTAAGGTAAAAATACTTGAAAATTTTTAACTTTTGTTACTCTCATATCCCTTTTAGGATGCCAAAATCATTTTTGTGCCCATGGATTTTAATCCATGTTGAAAGGCCAAGTATGATGGCTATGAACAAAGTTTCTTGATTTTGTTTTTTTATTTAATTTTTACTAACAATAAATTGATTTTTATCATGATAATTTGCATTTATTGGTAGAAATATTTTTATTTTCATGTATATATTTTTGTGCTATTTTTCTTAATATTTTCATGTTGATTTATGTTGATTTATTCATTATTTATCATGTTTTTATGCATATTTATGCTTGGTAAATTATGATATGTGTGCATATTGATATTTATGAAAGTATATGATAAAAAAATTGGTGAAATACATGCTGATCGAAACTGATTTTAGTCCTTGAATAATTTTTCAAGCTTGATTTTGTGGTATTTTGGATTATTTTATAATATTTAAAACTTGGAGGGGCCTAAACATAATTTTTTCCTAAAATTTTGAAGCCTTGAAAGGGTGATTCCAAGCTTGGTCGAATTTGATATTGATGATTTTGTAATTTTTTTAAATTTTTAGGCTATTTAATAAATATAGAAAATATAAAGACTAAATTGCAAAAGTGTTAAATTTTTCTTAAGCCATACAAGCTTGGCCGAAAACTATTGTAAAGCCTTTAAGGGGCGTTTTCATGTTTGTTTAGGTGTGTTTTAATGCATTTTCACCTTTTAGGCATCATTTTGCAATTTTAAATAGTTTATAGACTAATTTGTAAAACTTCAAAAAATTTGTTCCAAGGCCATAGGTAGTTGGCTAAGTGTTTTTTATGATTGTTGACATGGTTTCCATGATTTTTTGGTGATCTATTTTCTATTTAATTATGAATGTATTTTATGTAAGGGCTAAATTGAAAAGTTTGCAAAGTTTAGAATTCATTAAAAAAACCTTATGCTTAGGGTCAAAATCATCTTTTCTTGTATAAAATTTCTGATTGAGGAATGTTTTTAGCATTTCTCTAGTCCTCCAAAGGGGTGTAAAAATATTAAAATTTTTCATATTCCTCTGATTTCTAGGGTTACGATATGTAGTTTTCAAATATTAAGGACCTATTAGCAATTTTTGCATTTTAGGTCAATCTTGTTGTGTAAGTTACCCATGAAGGGTATAATTATCATTTCATGTCATTTTTTAGTCTTTTAAGGTATTAAGATACTCGTACGTTAAAGGTAAACCTTAGAGGTATTTTAGTAATTTTTCTTAGAACCAAGTCCTATGTGATCATCGAAATACTTATATGTTAAAGGTGTACAGTAAGAATAGGTTCGTTCATTTATGATGTCATTGAGTCCTTTAGAGGTATCAAGATACTTTCATGTCGAAGGTATATTTAGGAGTATTTTGGTAATCTTACTTAGAACTGAGTCTTTTAGGGTTACTAGGATGCTTTTGTGTCAAAGGCACTCTAAAGGATATTTTGGTCTTATTGACTATGTTAAGTCTTTTAAGCCTAGTTTCGTACATATAGTCAAAACTGAGTCTTAAGATGAATATTATTTATTATAAATTTGATTTTTCTTAAGATTACGGCAATGTTTCTGATTTTAAACAAGTATATGAAATTTCTCCCAATATATGAGAAGGATTCTACGAATTATTTTTATAACGAAATATTTTTTTAAAAAAAATGAAAATAATATTTTTTTTAAATTTTCATAAAATAAAACTTTTTGCATTCATTTGACTTTCCAGCAGAGTAAAAATGATATTATGATTTTTTTTAAACTTTTCGTATTCTTTTGGCTCTCCAGAAGGGGATGAAAGAGAATGATAAAAACTTTTATGTTCTTTTAGTCTTCCGGAATGGTATGAAAGATATTTTTATTTAAAAAAAAAACATTAAACACCTAATTTTCTTATATGGAATAATAAATTTATTTTATGAAATTTTTGAATATGGGAATTATAATTAAATACTGGATATCGAAATAAAAAATATCAAATTTAAGTTAACATATGATTAATAACGTATTGATTACCAAGCATCATAAGAGGGGTCGTTCCTTATTCGTAATTGTAATAGACTCCCAAACCCTTTTATATGATCTCTAGTATAATCATGGACCTTGAAGTTTGTTTTTAAGTTTTCGTAACCCTCAAAATATGAACTCCAGTAAATGATCAATCTCACCTAACTCAAATAGATGGATAGTAACTCCAAAATAAATAGTCATTTCATAATGACTATTAAGAGTGACGACTTAGTCCCCAAACATGAAAATAAGGAAAAATAATAATGATATATATATTGATATTTATATATAGGGATGAGGGCTACACTAACCTTTTAAGTCGAGCTGGTCAAGATTCGTATCTAGGCCAATTTACAATAATCTCTGTTACTTCTATTAGATTAAAGAGTTGCAAGAATTAAAAGCATAGAAGCTTAGCTTATACTAGTCTTTGTGCATTGTCAATGCCCTGTCTTGACAATATGATAACTAGGAACATTTTTAAAAACATGGTTTTGATGAATAAAGATCTTATTATCGTAACTCATTACTAACTAACATAAAGGAAAACCTTGAATCACTATTATAAGTGATTGGTTTGCATTATTAACTATTATGTTCGTCATCCAATCCGATTGACTCTAAGGCATATACTACCATGTGCATAAACAAGTTTTAAACCTAACCATTGAATCTTTGGACCATGCAGACCATGGAATTGATGTTTAAGTTTCATAACTTGGAATATTAGTTTTAATAGGCATCCAATCATACTTAGCCCAAATGATTAGTGGCGACTTCGAGCGTTAGCCACTTTGTGGCAGCCATCTAAGAGTAGTCAGATGAGTGATTCATTTAACGATCCCCTTTATGATTAGAAGTGGAGAATTCATACTTTTTTCCTCCTATCACGTCATAAAAGAAAAGTCCCAGTGGAAAGGACACTTTTTTTTCAAGAAAATTATTTTTTAAGCCACACATGCTTTTTTTTGCTAGAGGGGAGGCACGTTGCTATTAGCTTAAAGACTCCACTAGGGGCCAATTTAGAGAGTTTGGCCTATGACTAGACTTATCTTGCTTAGTTCTTGATTTTTTTTATTTTGGTCATTATTTAATAATAATCCCTTTTCATTTTTGTCTATTGATCTTTTACTCTTCAAGGTTTTTTTCTTGTGATCATCAAGGATTGCCTTGTTCTTGAATAAATATCAATTTGATAAGCATGGTAATAAGGGGTAAATAAAAAGTTTTGATTGTTTCTCTGATACATACTGTGCACTTTCATTTTTCATTAGATTCTTACCAAACTCCATGGTAGGATTAGGGTCTCAAATGTTAGAAGGAAGTAAGCTATCAACCTTTGTGAGTAACCCTCTACACAAGCATAGCAAGAACTTCTGGGCTTACAACTTTAAGAATCACATAAGTTCAATAATAAATTTGTTACAATAAATTAATTTTGATTAAATTTTGTACCCTGACAATTGTTTGGTTTTGTTGTAGGACTTTTGTTAAGCCGGCAATGAATATCACTATTGCTATATTGATTAAGCAATATTACAATGCACCATGGCCGACTTGGAAGAAGATCCTAGCTGTGATAAAGGACCACATATTCACTATGTTTGAGCTAAACTTTTAATTAAAACCAGTTTATACTTAAGATTTTAATAAATTTCAAAATATAATGGATGTTTCCTATGTATTAATTATAACTTTTTCAGTGTAGGGTAAATGCAGTGGCTTGCATAACAAACATTACAATTATTTGAGGCCACTAAAAAGGAATAGTTCAAGGAAATGACAAATACTTAGCACAACAATGCTTTGAATTTCTTTCAATTTTCCCGTATTGAAGACTACACAGGTTACTAATATGATTGGATCACAGCCCTATATGGGACTAGCTTATTGACCATAGGAGTTCAGACGCTTGGAAGGCAAAATCCATTAAGGCATCTGCAAAACTGTAGATAGAGAAGGAATGTTCCATCACCAAAATAATTGGTGGCTCAGTTCCTTTCTTGGTGACTTAGAAGAGGATAGTGAGTAAATAATTAAATTACTTTCTAATTATAAAATTTTATTATATAATAATTTCACAATTAATTATAATATATGAGCAAGTTTGAAATATCAATTTTATTTCATTGTAGTCAGAATAGTTATAGTGTGAGCTGACACTTTTGGAAGTCGCAGACTCACCAACATGCCTGAGGTATTAGAAACTACTCGGCAGAAATCTTGTTGTCAGTGTGTGTGATAAAACTATTATAGATTTATAATTTCTATTATTTTGTATTAACTATTAATTGATACTTTCCATTGCTTTTGTAGAAAAGCTATGTTGCAATTTACGACAGCAATTTGGGGATGGTCTATTAGCATATCTTGATTTTGACCCTCAAAATTGGTCTCAAGCTATTAAAGGCATGGAGAAAACTTAGACACACGTCCTTGTTCTAGAAATAGGTTTGAAGGCATTTTCGCCTGTGGAGGGATCAATGTTGTCTAATGTTGCGAGTTACATTGATGACTCATTCTACTACTCAATAAGTATCATTGGCAACACACACCTAAGATGGATCCTTGTCTACTTGAGAAGATGGACAATGTAACCAATGTTGATGGTCAGATACAAGAAGTTTTGTTCACAATATCACAACGAAAAGAGAATCACGAGCAACAAATTCTTTCGTAGTGGCAGTAGATGTAGGCAACATAGGAGCAACTGTAGCTACAACGTACAAATTTCATAATCACATAGATCCAGAACCTGTAGGTGCTTCAAGGGCTCCTTAGTGGATGAGCGATCGGTTCTAGCAGTAGCCTTCCATTGTTCCCTTCTCTGCATTCATAGTGATGTATTTTCTTTTTGTATTTCTCATACAACTTTGTACATACAATTTTATTTATTTTTAATATATTGGGGAGTTATTTAATTGTATTTTATTTCTTCTTTATATATTTACATTTTATATCTTTATTATGTCTAATGCAATTTATATTTATTTTGAAATTAATTATTTAATTTAGAAACATTTAAATATCAAATAAAAATATAAAAAATTTAAAAAACTAAAAAGCATTATTAGTGATAGAAAATTCTGTCACTAAAAACTTTTTTTGATGGATTTTTATAGCAAAAATTCAGTCAAAAATAATTTTGAGCGACTTAATTTTCCACTAGTAATAAATAGCATTTTGTCGTTAAAAATTATATTCGACTAATATTTTCAGTCGCTAAAAAATATTACTGAGAAAAACATTCCATCACAAATATTTATTATCGACAGAAATAATATTTTTTTAATGAAAAAAATATTGCCAACATAAATATTATTAGCGACTCCATTTATAGGGACACATTTTTTTTACGAAATCTTCATAAAAAAAGTCCTTTTCAACGGATTTTTGTTTATTTTCGATGAAATTTTTTGTTTAAAATAAGTTTTTTCCTTATAGTGAGAATTCATATATGATTATTATAATATAAATATTAAAAATATATTTAATTATTTAAATTATGAAATTTAATAAAAAGATTAAATTATTAAAGATTATAATTTTAAAAATATATATTTTTAAAATATAAATTAAAAAAATATGATTATCAATTTTCAAATACAAATGAGATTAAATAAAATTTAAAATACATACTTTAAATCAAATTAAATTTAATAAATGTAAATAATATTAACAGCCTATGAATCTGACTTACCAATAAATTTAAATAATATTAACAGAATATAAATCTGACTTGACTTACCTTCTAATCATGTAGTACATGGGTTCTCATTTGATGGGAAAATTCTAAGGGAAGCTCCTTAGGGTGAGCTTCCTTAAGCTACTTGATGTGGTGAGCCCCTTGCTCACCACGTTAGGTAGAATTAAACTCTTCCAACCGATTAGTTGGTTGGAAGAGTTTTATTTTTTTTAATTTTTAAATTATTTTTTATTAAAATATTTTAAAAATTAATATTATTAATTATTACAATATAATTTTTTATTATTTCATAAATTATAAAA
>JBBYHK010470401.1:0-12495 GCA_038382065.1 Adansonia grandidieri | reverse complement strand
GTTCTTAATGGTGGTTTGGAGGAGCTATAGGAATGAAGAAAGGTTGAAGTTAGAAGGCAATGGAATAATGCTTTTTTTTAGGTTTTTAAAGCTAGAGTGGCTGAAGTTGTCTTTTTAGATTGCTAGAAAGTGATCCCTGTTGAGCTAATTTTTTTTCTTTTTAAATTCAGGGGTCAGCCAATACTTTTAGGAGAAAATGTAGGGGTATTTTTTTATCTTTTTTTTATATACTAGGTGACATCTCTAGCTACTACGCTCAATTAGCCTTTTTCTCATTGGTTTTACCATGCAAAGTAGTGGGACAGAAAGGCTGCAATAGCTTGCAACTAGAGATATACTTGGCATGCCCTCTTACAATCATATATTTCATGAAAATGACCCTTTTCATTGGGCATTTAGGCTTTAAAATTTTGTTTAAGTCCAATCATGAGCCCATAGTTAAGGCTTGATATGAATTATGATGTTTTTTGGTGCAAGAAACATGTGTGAATCAGATTTTTGAAGGTTGAAAAATGGCTCAAACTAGGCAAAAATGCATTGGTGTATCAATACAAAACATGTTTTATGGATATAGAAGGCAATTTTTACCCAGGAGTATCGATACAATAAAGTGTGTATCGATACCAAGATAACAAAATTGTTTTTACTCGAGACTTAGAGTTTTGTATCAATACTCTACAGATTTGTATCGATACTCTTGTTTGTGTATCGATAAATTTTGCCAAAAATCATAACTTTAGCTACTGCCAAGACTGATATTGATACAAACATGCTAAGTATCGATACCACACCTTATGAATTGATACCAAACCTTCTTGTATCGACACTATACATGAAAATTTAAATTTTTGGCAATGTGAAAGTTTCATATAAATACTTATGTACCAATGTAACTTGCACATATTTTAGGCCCCTTAAAAACCTCACATTTGTCATAAACAGTGGGAAACTGACTCGTGCTCATTTGAATGATTTTAATGACACCTTGGATAGTAACCTTTGATGCCTCATTTTTACATTTTTCTTTAATATAAGTCTTCCCAAAAAAATTTTTCACCTGAGGTCATATCACCTAATAGTACCTAGTGACATAACACTCGATAGTTATTTTATTTTTTGATTTTATCATCTTTTGATTATGCCTCTAGATGCTAGAAATTAGCTTGGACAAAATAAGGTATCTACAACTACCCCTCTTTAGCTATTGCTAAGCATCAAAAATAGGCTAAAGACGATAAACACTATTTTATTCAGATAGGATGATGGTTCTATGTGCTTGTAGAGAAATAAAAATCTAGTTAGTATTATGTTGAGACAGGTCAAGTATATTAGCAATGGTCCCAACTGATAAGACAATTTCAATAAGTTTTATAGGGTTTGACCTCCCTACTAAGTTTATGATTTCTTAGGTTTAACCCCTCAAATAGGTGCGACCAGCCAGTATGGGCTTTGACTCGATAGGTGTCCAACTCATTGTGGATTGAGGTAGGTAAGCATCCAGCTCTTTAAGGATTAAGGTAGGTAAGCATCTCACTCTTTAAGGATTAAGGTAGGTAAAGGTCCTACTTTTTGAGGACTGAGGTAGGTAAGCATCCCACTCTTTGAGGACTAAGGTAGGTAAATGTCCTATTTTTTGAGGACTAAGATAGTTAAGCATCTCACTTTTTGAGGACTGAGGCAAGTAATTGTCTCGCTCTTTGAACACTAAATAGGAAAATGTCTTGCTCTTTGAAGACTAACGTAGGTAGGCATCTTGTTCTTTAAAGACTAAAAAGAAAAAGAAGGTATTCTACTCTTTTTGGACTAAAAAAGGGAAAAAAAGCATCCGCTCTTTGAAGATTAAAAAGGAAAAGAAAAAATGTCTTGCTCTTTGAGGACTAAAAAGGAGAAAAAGGCATCCCACTTTTTAAGGATAAAAAAGGAGTCTTACTCTTTGAAAAATAAGAAAGAAAAATACATCTTGCTCTTTGAAAACTAAAAAGAAAAAAAGACATCCTATCGTTTAAGGATTGAAAAGAAATGGAAGGCATCTTGCTCTTTGAGGACTCAAAAGAAAAAGAATCTTGCTCTTTGAGGACTAAAAAGGAAAAGGAGTTTGGATACTTTTTTTAATGGCTTTTTCAATTTGTGCACCCATAAGATGAGGGATTCTTACTTATAAACTTTCGAGGCTTTTTTAAGATAAAAATGTGTACATAAGATTTTGTTTAATTTTGGTTTCTGATAGTAAGAATTCATACCTAAAGAATGTTCGCTATTGGATAAATGATGGATGAGGATGGAAATATAGGCTTCATCGATGCAAAAGTGATGATTTTAAAATTTGAATTTAATTATTGATTTTAGCCTTCCACCGTTGCTTACTTTTCAATAGGTTTGATAAGGTGATATCTTGCCTCGAGGTTCACCAGCCTTTTTCTACATTACAAAGGTTTTGAACACAAAGGTTGGCTTTTAAACGTACAGGAGGTTTGTGATTGTAAAAAGATGATTTTGAGCTTAAATGGTCATTTAGGGACTTTTGTTGCATTGAGTTTGATGGGTATGAAGGATTCCTCTTTGCCAATTATGACTTAAAAGATGTCTTTAATGGTTTAAGTAGACTGCTCCAAACTCCATTTGTTAGGATAACAGTTTAAAAAAAACTTTGGTCCCTTATCTTTAGGCTAAGGTTTACTGGGAGGACATTTTAAGCACATTTTTAGGATATAAGGTTTAAGGGCCATACCAACTATGGCCCCAAGGATTTATTCTTGGTCTTTAGACACGAAACAAAATTCCCAAAAAGTTTCATTTTTCTAGGTAATGCTAGAAAATCCTACTATCAGTTCTGTTCATTTATTAAGCAGTATCAGTTAAATGATCAACATGATGCAACATGGGATGCTAGAGTTACAAAAAGATTTTCACTAAGTGTATTTCATTCAAAAAAAGTACAAGTTATGAAAAATTATGAGATCACAAAAAATTTTAAGATACAAAAGAGTTCAGAGGGGTTTCCATAGCTGTTTACCCCTGATGCTGAGGGCAAGAGTTTTCCGCTAAGTGTCCTAAAAAACGTTTCTTAAACAATTAACCCCTTTAGTGTTGGCTGACTCATAAGAAGATTCTTCAAATTACCCCATGGTGGGACCTCGAGGTTAGGTAGTTTCAATTTCTTAGATGTAGATAAGGACAAGATTCGGTAGAATAGGTTGGCATAAAATAGGTGAATTAGGTTATGATTTAGTGTCTTGATTAGGGTTATAAGTGTAGGGTAAGGATGATAGGACGCCCTTGCGAGTTTTCATCCTAGGATCCTTTTAGGCATAGTATTTTTTTATGAAATCAAAATTCATAGGGTTGGGTAAGTCGCTCATGTCCATCTAGGTTAAGATTAGGGCTCTTTAAAAAAATACACACGTTAACATGTGTGGCCTCTCTTAATTCAGAGTCCATTTTCCTCGAGCATCTTTATAGATTGGGAGAATTTATTTGAGTACTAAGTCACCTTCTCAGAACTGATAAGGATGGACCTTTTCCATATGGGCTCTCATCATGCACTTTTGATACATCTGCCCGCTACAGATGGCTTTCATTCTTTTCTTTTCCATGAGATTGAGCTACTCATATCGATTTTTGACCTATACAATCTTTTTAAGTTATGATTCCATCAAGACTTTGAGTGAAGGAATTTCAACCTAAATGGTAAGACAACTTCCATGCCGTAGACTAGAGAAAAAAAGGGTAGCACCTCTAGAGGTTTGTATAATGCAAAAGGTAACTTTTTATGCCAATCTTTATAGGTTTCAACCATCATTCTATTTTCTTGATATTCTTGTTGGCTGCTTCAACCACCCCTTTCATTTTCGGAAAGTAGGGGATGAAATTTCAATGCTGAATCTTAAACTGAGAGCTGACTGCTTACAATATTTTATTTTTTAGGTTGGGTGCATTATTAGTAATGATCTGCTTAGGAAAACCATATCTATAAATGATATCCTATTTCAAAAATTTGCATACAATAGATTTGGTGACATTGGCATAAAAAGCTATGTCTACCTGCTTAGTGAAATAATCGATGGCGACAAAAATGAAGCAGTGCCCATTAAAAGCCTTAAAGTAATCGGTTCGATCATATCCATTCCCCATATGAAAAAAGGCCATGGAGGTATCATAACATGTAGAGATATAGGTAAGACATGGATTTTGTTCATGTAGATTTGGCATTTGTGGCATTTTTTTAGTGTAATTGATGCAATATTTTTCAATAGTCAACCGCTAGTAGCCTGATTGCATCAATTTTTGCCATTTAGTGTCTTTTGGCATGCATACTCCAAATTCCCTTATGGACCTCTTCAAGAATTCTTTTGGCTTTGAAGACGTCAATGCGCTAAAGTAGTACTTGATCGCAACCTTTCTTATACAAAATTTTGCCATCCAAAATGAAGCTCCCAGCTATCCCTTGGATGGCTTTCTTGTTAGTTTTGTCAATACCTTTTAAGTATTACTGATCTTTGATGTACTGAAGGATGTCATGATACCATGGCAAGTTATCCTTCTCTTTTTCAACATTTTGACAATGTGCTAGAGCTGTATAGATACTCATCTTAATGGGAGCAATGTTTGATTTTTTATTAACTTTGAACATAGACAACAATGTGGCTAAAGCGTTAGCAATTTGGTTCTCTTCATGAGGTAAATGTTGAAAGCTAATATCGTCAAACCTTTTTTTAAAGTTCCAAGATCATATTCCAATAATGGATTAGTTTAGCATCATGTGCTTGCCATTCTCTTTTTAGTTGGTAAATGACAAGGGCTGAATCTCTAAATACTTATAGTGTCTGAATACCCCTTTCAATGATTGCTTGGAGTCACATGATACAAGCCTTATATTTAGCTATATTATCGGTGTAATAGAAGTTCAATCTTACAGTGAAAAGGTCATGGTTTCCATCAAGCAAGATAAGAATTACCCTAATTTCATGCACTGACGCATTTGAAGCTCCATCAAATAACATTTTCCAAGATGAACTACACTCAATAGTTTTCTACCTCAGATTTGCACATCGGTCTTCATAAAAAAATTTAAAGTCTAAAGGTTGATAGTCATATGTTGCTCGGCTTGCCAAGAAGTCTGCTATTGCACTAACTTTGATGGCTTTCTGGTTAACATACACATGTGGTACTTGGAAAGCAAGACTTGCCACCTGACTAATCTCCTTGACAAGGTGGGAGCTTCACACAAATACTTGATGGGATCGAGTTTGGCGATCAACCACACAGAATGGTACAACATGTATTGCCTTAGCCTCCGGCCTTTTCAAGTAAGAGCATAACATAATTTCTTTACTGCTAAATAGTTATTCTTGCACTTCGTGAACTTCTTGGTTAAGTAATAGATAGCTTGTTCATTTTTGCCTGACTTCTCATGTTGACACAATACACAGCCCATTGGCTTGTCAAAAATTGATAGGATTAAAGGTCAACCGAGCACTAGTGGTATAAGTACTTGAGGATTCAAAAAGTAGTGTTTGATCTTATTAAAGGCTTCTTAGCACTCTTCTTTCCATTCCCAAGGATTTTGTTTTTGAAACAGTCAAAAGATTGGATCACATTTATTGATCAACTGATACATGAATCAGGCTATGTAGTTTAACCTTTTCTAAGAAACTCTTTACTTTTTTTTGAGTTCAAGGCGGCAACATATTCTGAATGGCCTTAACCTTGTTGAGATCAACTTTTATTCCTTTTTCACTTACAGTGAAGCTTAATAGTGTGCCAAATGTGACATCGAATGTGCATTTTACGAGATTAAACTTGAACTGGTACTTGTGAAGCTATTTAAAGAGTTTTCTCAAATTAGCCATATATGAACTTTCCTTTGGCAACTTGGTGATCATATCATTCACATAGACTTCAATTTCTTTGTCCATGAGATATGGAACAATGTTACCATCACCTTTTGGTAAGTTACCCCAGCATTTTTTAGCTTGAAGGGCATCAATTTGTAGCAGAAAGTGCCCTAGATGATTAAAAAGGTGGCCTTCTCCATATCTTCAACTATCATTTTGATTTGGTTGTGTCTTAAAAATCCATCCATGAAGGAAAATAGTGCATTTTTTGCAATGTTGTGTACTAAGGTATTGATATAAGGTAAAGGGAAATTATCTTTTGGGCTAGCTCAGTTTTAATCCTTATAATCCACACACATCTACACTTTACCATCACTCTTAGGAATTGAGACTATATTGGCTACCCATTTAGGATATTTGTCTACTTTGAGAAATCTCGCCTCAAATTGCTTCTTCACTTCCTCTTTTATCTTCAAAAGCATTTTAGGTTTCATCCTTCTAAGCTTTTATTATATAGGCTTACATTTAGGTTTAAGGGGAAGTTTATAGACCATAATGTTTGTGTCTAATCGAGTATATCCTAGTAGGAGTAGGTGAACAAATCTCGATACTCTTAAAGGAGACTAATTAGTTTAGCTTGAGTTGATGGTTTTATGGAGGTTCCAATTTTAATGTTTTTCAAGTTTTTTTTTGTTCCAAGGTTTATGGTTTTAGTGGGTTTTTCATAAGGTAATATATGTTTTTCTTCTTGTTCAATTAGTCTCAACAAGCCTAGAGGTATGGGGTTCTCTTCAGACTCAACCTCACAGGCATAGATTGGTTGCTCAAAAATGATATTTGGTGTCTCAATGTTAACATTCATGTCACTTTCATCTGGGTACCTAAAAATATGGAAATGTAATGATATAGATGGAAAAATATGTAGAAAAAAGTCTAATAGTTGGCAAGAGCTATGAAAATGAACACAAAAGATGAAATGCATGATGCTTAGTCATTTTTATTGATAATACTAATAAAAATGCCCATAAAAAAGATCCTACAGTGTTGTTGGGTGGAAGCATGTAGGTTTAGTTTCATACATTACTTTGAAACAAACTTGAATAGTACAGGAATCTTAGTTTCGGTCCAAACACTCAGAACAAATCCTGGAGGGCATAAACTAGTCTCTAGGTCAATTGTTGGCATCTCTAGCTCATAATTACATTAATGGAGAGAACCTCAAATGCCTTATTCAATATAAGCATAACATTAGCAGAGCCAGTATTCATATGTCCTCATGGACCAAAACTTGCTCAAAGCGATGGAATTATCATTAGTTTATATCCCTCATCTTGTAGCAATAGATGAGCCATCCTTTTCTCCCAGCTTTTCTAAGCTTTTTTTTTCTACTATGCTTGGGCTTGAATCTTAACCCATTTTGTTAGTTTAGTTGGCAACTTTCAAGGCTTTGGCAATCCCTTGAAGGTGTCTTCCAATTCTCTTTCTAGCTTGGGCACCTTTGCCGACAATTAACTTTAGACCTATATGAGTGTTATTCAATAGGTAAAGCTCAAGCATTATAACCCTCCTTGATATAAGTGGCATTGACAAACTCAAAAGATTGAAAAGAAGATTCTAAGACATCACCATCTAGTTCAATATACGAAGCATCAGTTGAGGTAGAAGCGATGATATCTTTTTCTCTTCCAATATTGATGACTTTGTTTTTTATGATGAATTTTAACTTTTGATATAACAAAGACAGCACTGCCCTTGGGGAATGAATCTAAGGCTTTCCCAATAGGCAGTTATCTAATGGAGTAATATCCATCACATGAAAGTCTACTTCATAAGTGCATGGGCCAATTTGAAGTGGAATGGTGACGTCTACCATAACATTTCTACAAGTTCCACCGAATGCTGGCACCATCATATGACTATTTTGGATATGGATGTGTCAACAGGGAGTTTGTTCAAGCATGATACGAGCATTATAGTTAGAGCTAACCCATTATTAATAAGCATTTTGGGCAATATGCTACCTTTGCAGTATATAGTAATGTAAAGGGCTTTCGTAGTTTCCTTTTCCTCCATGAGGAATCTCATCATCGCTGAAAGATATATAGTTGTTAGCGATGATGTTGCTTACTAGGCAATCCATCTGACCTATAGAGATGTCAAGAAAATAAGCCTCATTCAAAACCTTAAGGAGAGCATTCTTGTGAGCTTTAGAGTTTAACAATAGTGGTAACACAAATATCTTGGCGGTTGCTTGTTCAACTAATCGATGATGCTATATTCACTGTGCTTGATGAAGTTAAGGAATTTCATAGCTTTTTTCTCACTTATTAGCTCTTTGATTGCTATCAGACCTGAGTCTTTGGTTGCAAGATTCAGTGCTTATGGAATAGGAGCAGTGTTTTTTTGCTAAATTCACTTCTTGATGCTACTGGGGTGTAAGATCTATCATTATAAGTTAGACTTATCCTTGAAAGGTGAACATTTGTGGCTTGCTGACAAGATTCACTAGCGATCCAAGTTTTGCTATCATAATTCCACAAAACTACCTTGTTGTTTTTATAAGGAAAAGGGGATGGAATTTGAATGCTCACCTTTGGCATAGGCTGAATAGGGTAGCTTTGACTCTTGATCAATTGTCAAACAAGAGTAACGGTTTTCTAACCCCATAAGAAGGATTCTTCCCATCCTTTTTTGTGGAATTAATGGATGGCACTGCATTTATTGACTGGGCACGTTAGGCTAACTTTTTGTCATAGAATTCGATGCTAGCCTCATTTATCATTCTTTGGACCATACTGCTAAACTCTTTACATGTTTGAAGAGTGTGACCATAGATGGTGTGGAAATCATAGAAATCATCAGTTCTTTTCTCTGCCTTTTTAACCCCATCAACCAATTCGGCTTACACCAAAATTTGCTAGACTAAATTCATTGGCATTCTAGCTTCCTCTATAATTTTCACAATCTTCCAGTTCTCTTTAATGGCCATTCTTTCCATATTATATTCCACATGAACTTTGGATGAGCTAGCTTTAACACTATATTTCAACTTTTGCCTAACCTCAACTTTGTTTTCCTTTGCA
The DNA here is from genome assembly GCA_038382065.1 of Adansonia grandidieri. Taxonomy (NCBI): domain Eukaryota; kingdom Viridiplantae; phylum Streptophyta; class Magnoliopsida; order Malvales; family Malvaceae; genus Adansonia; species Adansonia grandidieri. The sequence goes on along the minus strand of JBBYHK010470401.1, from coordinate 3,578 downwards.
CTTGAGGGTATTTCTTTTGTTCGATTCACTTTTTATGGCTCTATCAATCCTTCCACCTAATAAGACCACATTTGCAAAGTTTTTCGGGTGGTTCTTACTATCTTGTTATAGTAAGCAGCTTGTAAAATGCCAATGAATCTGACTATCATTTTTTTTCTATCAACAAGGGAGAATCTAGGCAACCTATACATCTCAAAGCATATTGCCTGAAGCTTTCCTTAACTTTCTTTTTCATGCTCATGAAAGAAAGACAATTTGAGATCTAGTTTCCAAAAGGTCTTTCCTCATCTATGGAACTAATAAATGGATCAATGTGCTTGTCACAATCCTCACAGGACTTGATCTCAGACTGATCTATCATCCCTTAGACCATTTCTAAAAATGACAGGCAGTGCTGAAGAATATGCTTTTGATTGCAGTGATAGCAAGATACTTCAATGGCTTTTGTACTTTAGTTTTTAAAATTTGACACTATTTTAGCCTTCACAAAGGCTTGCCAAAACCTTACTCAATCGGGTTTTGACGTCTTTAATGCTCTTTTTAACCCGATAACCTTTTCCATTGATTATCTCATTCACTCTTAGTCTTGCATGGTTAGGAAGTGGATTAGCTTTGACATTTGGTCCAAGCCTTTAATCAACCTTGATCACACCTTTTTCAAGCAAACCTTATACCTTTCTTTTAACTGTGGTGCAGTTCTTAATAGAGTGAACTTGTGTTCTAATATGATACTCACAATAGGCATTCTCATTATACCACTTAGGCTACAACAGTGATCTTGGGGTTGTGAATGCTAGGGCCACTAGTTGATTGCTAATGATTGATCTCTTCGTGGGAGTAAGGGAGTGGCTCAAAGTGCTCCCTTTCTCGAGGCACTTGTTGATTGTTCGGAGCTCTTGCATTATTCATGTTAGAGGTTGTATGCTTTCAGCTACATTTTGAATGGGATTTGTACAAAGTTCATTGTTAGAGTGAACCCTATGAAATGAATTGGTTATGTTATTGATGAGTAAGGCTTAAAACCTGGATTTAACATGCTCAAAAGTTACATAGCCTGTGTCGAATACAGATTCTGATTAAATCTGGCATAACTTTTGTTAACAGCATTCACTTTCTTCTCTATACCCTTATTTGTTAGCTTTTTAATCGACTCGGATAATTCTCTAATTGATATCTTGCCACTTTTGATTATGTTATCGTCATTTTGCCTAATATTACCATATCAGTGAAATTTTTCATGGTGTTTCCCATTAAGCTATCATAGTAGGGAGCTTATAGGGTGCCAATAAACATGACCATTATCTCTTTTTTAGTCAAAAGAGAGTAAACTTGAGCCGCTTCTCTCTTTACCTCAAGCATATCACCTGAAACTCTCAAAAGCTGAAACTTTCAAAAGCTTTCTTTTCCATGTTCATAAGGGAGAGGCGATCCAGGGCCTAATCAAATACATGATTATATTGATCAAAGAAGGTGCAAGCCAAATCTGCCTATGTCTGTGCTCTTATAGGATTAAGCCATATATACCATTGGATACTACCCCAATTAGACTATCTTGAAAGTAATGAATTAGTAGTTTTTCATTCTTCTTATACCCATTCATCTTATGGCAGTACATGTGAAGGTAGGCAGTGAGGTCTGTAGTCCCATTATACTTCTCAAAATCTAGCACTTTAAATTTATGAGGGATAACAAGGTTAAAAACCAATCCCAAAGATTTTGCATCTGTAATCCCAAATTTATCACTTTCTTTAACAACTCAAAAGTGTTTTTCCAATGATTGATACCTGTTTAAGCCTTTATTATTTTCCAAGGACCTCTTTGCTTTTTTTCTTGTTCTATTTGCTTATCGAGATATGAGACTATAAGCCTCACTGATGAAGAACCTACACCTAAAATCCTTAGACAAGATAGGATACTATTGCAGGGTTATTGTAAATGAATGGCTAAATTGATGGCATATTTGCTACCGAAGGATGTTGTCCATGTAATGCCTCTTCTTAAGCATCGGTGGCTTTAATACCACCACTCAAGTTGCTTTCAGAATCAGTTGACTTTTTTCTAGCATCGACAATGCTCATTTACCCTTTTTTTCTTTCAAAGCCTCAGACAAAAGCTAAGTTAATTCTGCAATCTAAGCTTAAAGTTCCTTATTCTTATAGAGTGATTGCTCTTGGGACTCCCTACACATAAGTCCAAGTCACTCAATATGGGTTTAGTGATCATTCACCACGGCTTTTTGATGATTGGAAGTGTTATACCATTAATGAAACTATAGATTCCATGTTTTAGAGCACATTTACTTTAGATTATTACTAGATTAGACTTTTATGATATGTCATGGGCATGTTTGATGAGATGAAGATGGGTATGCAATTAAATGATAATTAACATGAATGCATAAAGTAGTAAAAATTAGTTTAGTCATGCAAATGCATGTGGGACAATTAGACTTAGGGAGCAACTTCAATAATAACATCTTTCTGAGCAACTTATCAATAACATCTTTCATTAAAGCAACAAAATATTCCAATTAGACTCGATCACATTTGGAAATGCATGACACAGTTACATTGGTTGATAACGTGCTCCATAAAATACAATAATTATTGTTCATAGGCTCTAATGGGTAAGATGTCACGTGTCAAGGATCTAGCTACGTCCATCATGTTCTCAGCCTCCAATCGGGCTACCTGAATCTGCTCAATGAGATGGCGATGGTGGTCTTGATAATTTAGTATGCATGACTGACCACTTGAAGCCATTCTTGCTCTTGTCATTCAAAGGCTCTTACTAGTTCATCGACTTGGTCTTATTGAGCTTGAAAAGAATGCTCTAAATCTTGAATTTTGAGTGTAAGACTCTCACATGATTTGCTCTTAAATCTTGGATTCGAGCTTCTAACAGTCCATTTTTCTTTTGGTAAGTTGATGCAAGGCTACGTGCTTTAACAAGCTTTTCCTTATCAACCTTGGCTTCTTCTTTACATCGATGTAATTCATTCTCAAGTGTAGCAATTTTGGCCTTCCACTCAACTGAAGACTTACCAAGGTATCAAGGCTTTTTGCTTTGCTAAGGGGCACATAGTCTTTCCTTAAATTCTTGAGATCTTCCTTGACATGGTTTCTCTCTTTGACAGCCTTGTTCACCTTGCCATCCTAGAGATAGGGGTCCATTTACAATTGACACTTCTCTTTTTTTAAGCGAGCGATTTCCTTTACGAAGGTTGCCTTTTCTTGTTCAAACTCTCACTCAAGAAATTAAATCTCAGAGGGAAATTCACCAACTAGTATTTGCGATGTTTTAACATCGGATAAGGGGCAAGGCATCATTGATGTGGCAGATCCTCCTCTTGTCATATCCTACGATCATATTACCTCTTCTCTAAATACGTCTCCATGTAGTGGGTTTGTCTCCAAGCATGAAAAGCTAACTGAACTTTCGATTTATAATCAGGCTCACCATAATAGAAATCTTACTGCTTTAGGTCTTGGAAAAAGGGAATAAATTGTCGACATTGGAATTGTCATAGAACTAGGATGGGTGCTTAACTAGTGCTTCCCCATAATCCTATGAATGGC
>JBBYHK010470361.1:7000-20305 GCA_038382065.1 Adansonia grandidieri | reverse complement strand
TTATTTGTCATCTTCTTGCATTTGTGTCACACATTTTCATGTCAAAATATCATCTTTACATGTTTGCATGTTTAATCCATGTTTATCTTTCTATGTGCTATATTTTGTTCATGATATCTCCACTAAGATGCTTGCTTGTTTCTTACAAACTAATTTTTTTAAAAAAAATCCCCAAGTTCTTGTTACCTTTAATAGATAAAGAATAGCATGGGTTTAATGTTTTCATAAAATTGGTCTCCCAATCTTGGGGGCAAATCAACATTTCAGATCTGGATTCATAGTGAGATAAGTTCATTTTTCAAAGAAAAAAAGAAAGTCTTTTTTACTATTAATCCTTGATCTTGAGCCTCGTGTTCTTTTTGGTAACATGGTCAATAGGTTGTTTCATCATCTCAAGCTACTCCAAGATTATGGAATGAACTTGTGAAGCCTATGTTACTTTTGTCATGGACATTCAGATGTCCTAGACCTGAGTATATTTTCAAAAAAATAAAATAAAAACATCGAATAATCCCCCTTGTTTTTGCTTTGGTAGCAATGTAGTCTAAACTTTAAAACTTATTTTCAAACCCCCAAAATATTTCCTTTGATTTTCTAATATTTTTACTTTAAAGGGCATCAAATTATCTTTCTAAAGGTGCATTATTTGCCCTTAGATCATCCTGGATGAGGGAGTTATGATTTTTCAAACCTCGGCTATCTGGAACCCTTAGAATCGACATGTAACATTTTATTTGGGGCCATTACAGCCTACCATTCATTTTTACAAAATTTCCAATATTTTTCCCTAAAATTTCACAAAATTCCCTTTTCGAAAAGGTATTATCTCTGATCTAACAATCCCGGATAAGCTTAGAATGATTTTTCAAAATCCATTATGCCCTTTTAATTGTACATGCTGCCAGTTCTAAGATAAACCTAACTTCAAAAATTAATTGCACCTAGAAAGTGATTTTCTAGAATTTTGAAATATTATTATATTAAACCTTGTTGAGTTACCTTTCCAATGGTACCTCATTTATCCTCTAAAATCTTTGCATGCACCCAAACAAAATCCCAAAGTGGAGACAACATGATGCTATCCCTCATTTTCAACTTAATTTTCGAATCCCCTTTTATCGAGATGTTCGAATGTCTAAAAAATGTGACCAATTAATTCCCCTACAACATCAACCTCTTTTGACTTGGATTAAGATTAAAATATGAAAAATAGGATTTCATATTAAAATTTTCACTAATAGAGATACTCTAACTCCATTACTCCAAAGGGGATACTGTAACCCCATTTTTAATTAAAAATTCAAATTTTCTTTTTGTTCCTAAATGTTTTCCTATCTTTGGAGATACTCTAACCCCATTACTCAATGGGATACTTCAATCCCATTTTTTCATTAAAAATCCAAATTTTGCTTTAATCTTAACTATTTCCATAACTCTATTTTAGGAGGTACTCCAACCCCACCTCATCGAGGGGATACTCCAGCCCCACTTTTACCTTAAAATTTTAAAGTTTTCTCTCTTTTGAATGCCTCAAATCATTTTGATAAAAATAGTCTTTGTTCTTCAAATTATTATTGAATCTAAACTGGTCTCTAAAATTGTCATCCCAGTTATTGTTTAATAATCAAAGGCAATTATGAGATATATTTTGATCGCCCCTCCGTTTTTCTATTCTTTTGTTTGTGATTGCTTGTTTATGATATTATTATATTTCTCATTTTTTTCTTTACTAACTTATTTCCTTTTGTAGCGTGATTGTGCATTCCATATTTAAAATTCGTTTTCCAATAAAATTTATGAGGCAGTGTTTCATGTTGGCATTTCTCCTGTTCCTAATACAAAACATTCAATTTTTAAAATCTAATCCAGATAGCGTTTTCATAAAAAATCCCTATGTTCCTCACACCTCTGAGGCATATAGGTGAACTAATTTTCCTTATTAAAAAAACCCCATATTTACATTTGCCAAAATTTCATCCATTAAAGAGGATTATATTTAAATAGAGACCAAATGAAACTAATTTAACCAAGACCAAAGTAAGATACAAGTAGTAGGTACTGATTTAAAGCATCGTGGGGATGCTAGTCCTTTATTGCGAGTAACAACTCCCAAGCCTAACCAACAAATCTCTAGACTCTGTAGACCTAGAAATTAGTGTTTTTAGTTTCATAAATCGTAATTTTATTTTCAATAGGCATCCGATCTTGCTTAGCCTAAAAGGATTGATGGCAACTCCAAGTTTATAGCCATTTTATGGTGGCCATTCGGGTCAAGTTGGATGAGCGACGCAATCGATGGTCCCCATCCCCTTTATATAATCACGCTTAATCCAAATCCCAATCAAAGGATAGCTCAAAGGCTAGACCATAACCAACCATCATTTATTTTTAAGTCGAGCATGCTATGCCCTTCAGATCATTTGAAGTTTTAAAGGTCAAGCATATGGTGACAAGGTTTACCAAGTTTATACTCAACTGAATACTTGAAAACACTTAAAAACATTTTTATTATTCCCAAATTAGCTTTGAACCAAGCTATTTTTTTAATATCCCTAAGTTACTCATTAAAAAGCTTATTAAACAAAATCAAACTTGATTCACCTATTAAGTAAACCAAAGCTTGCACTTAGGGATCTTTTAAGAAAACAAGCTTTTTACACAACCTAAAAAACTTAACATGCATATTATCAAACATATAAAATATAAACCTGTAACTCTGGCAATTAATCATCTATAAAACCTATTCTAAATGCAAAATTTAGCATGGCCGAATATACCTAATCTAGTTACACTCATCTAAACATGAATTTCTTATCATTTAATAATCAAGCACAAGAAAACAAACTAGGATTCAACTCAATCAACATGTTTAACATTCAAAGCATGCTTTTAATCATTTGAACTCATCAATTGAACAAGTAAGCTCATAAATTCAATTAATTAAGTAACAATTCCAGCTTATCTAAGTTTAATTCAACTTAATTCATCTAAGTTTCACCAATAAACATCAATTATGCAAAGCCCACTCAAATTCAACCAAATTCCAACATGATCGAACCTAAAAAAAGGGTTGAAGCTTGTTTAAATGGTCTTTTAAGTTCAAAAAACTTATGATTTTATCATTTTGCACTAGATTCAGTTTTGTTTACTTGGATTTTAGCTCAAACTAACTTAAATTAACAAGGTCATGCAAGATTGAATCAACTAAGTTCAAAATCTACATAACCTAAGCTAGCCGAACAAAAGAACATAATTTTTTTCATGGCTAAATGCTTAAGTAAGCTTTAAGAAGTATGATTTAATTTCAAAATCAAGTAACCTCAACTCTAAACACTAGGATCTAGGTTTATTTTAACTTTAATTATTAAATTCTAGCTTATTCTAGAGAACTAAAACCTAGATCTAGTGTTTAAGCATCTTTAGGCATAGCAACCATCATTAATATTATGATTTCAATATTATATCAACATGTAATCATTAGCTTGCATCATATTAAGAACAAGTAGATGAAGCTCAAAACAAGATCAAAATCATAAATTGTCACTATGTGCCCCATTTGCAATTCAAAGGGAGAACACATAACTTAAGAATATGGAGGTGTGGTTATATTGGTTGGAGCCTTTGGGTTATCCCTTATCAAGATTTGAATTAGGCATAATAATATGAAAGGAAAAAAGATGATTGGGTGAATCGCTCATTTATTAATCTTAAAAGGCTATCACGAGGTGGCCATAAATTTATAGTTACCACTGATCATGTCGGGCTTGGCATGAACAGATACCTAAGGAAAATAATGTTTTGAGTTATGAAACTTGAAACATTGATTTCAAGGTCTACAAAGTCTAGAGATTCTTTGATTGGGTTTGAGAGTTGGTTAAGTGTGGGAAAATATTAGCACCCTCACGATGCCCAAAATCAACACTCGCTAATTGTGTCTCAGTTTGGTTTAGTTTAATCGGTTCTACTTTATCATTATTTCAAAATAATCCCATTTAATGCATGAGCTTTTATGAAAGTTGTAGATTTGAGTTTTCAAAGAAAATTTAGATCACCTATACACCTCAGAGGTGCAGGGAATATAAGGATTTTTTATGAAAATAATTTTTGGATTAAATTTTAAAATTTTGGATATTCCATGTTAAGGCACTAGAGAGATACCGATGTCAAACATTGCTTTTGTAATATCAAGGTCATACCTTTTGAATTAAAGAACATAAGGGCTACTTATCATTGACCAGTTGACAAAATTCTTAAACACCAAATTGGGTGATCTATAGAGGTGTATGTCAATGATATGCTAGTAAAAAGTGCATCCATTGAGCTACACAATGAAGATTTAGTCGAGACCTTTTAAGTGTTGTAGAAGTACAACATGAAGCTTAACTTATCAAACTATATATTTAGGGTAGCAACAAGAAAATTCTTTGTTTTATGTATCCTCACTAGGATTAAAGCAAACCCCAAAAAATAAAAGTAATCCTTGAAATGGCTCCACCAAGGTTAACAAAAAAAGTACAGTAGTTGATAGATAGAGTAGCTGTATTTAATTGTTTTATTTCTGAATTAGTTTGACAAGTGTTTGCCTTTCTTTAAGCTACTCTGAAAAGCCCTTAGGTACAGATAGATGGACAAATGCCAATATTTATTTGAAAGATTAAAAGAATACATCTATTCACCGCCATTGTTGGGGAGCCTTAAGCAGGATAAGCATTTGTTTCTATATTTGTCCACACATGATAAAATCATAGCCACTATTTTAGTAATGGAAAATAATGGAATACAATTCCTTATTAGTTATATTAGCAAAGCGCTCCAAGTAGAAGAGACCAATTATACTAGAATTAAAACTACTGTACACATTCATCATTGCCAAAAAAAATTTAGGTAATATTTACATTCACATCCAATTATAGTGCTTGCTAATTAATCCTTAAAGATGTCCTATAAAAAGTTAACTCTGTATAGTGTGATTAAATGGAAAGTAAAGCTCAATGTGTTCGAGCTAATTTACTACCCTAAAATGGTAATAAGGCATAAGCATTGGTTGAATTCATCATAGAATGCTCCTTCACAACTTTTGCTTAGAAACATTATGCCTAATAGTGAACATCGATGGGAACTCTAGATCAAAAAGGGCTGACACTAATCTATAATCTTCCAACCACCATAAGATCCAAAACAATAATGCCAAGCTTGGACACTTTATATTAATGAGTCATCTAGGAAAGATAGGGTAGGAATCATCGTCCTACTAATAGATCCAAAAGGCCATGAATAGCAATATAGCCTATCTTCAGAATTTACAACCTTAAACCATATTATGGAATATGTAGCATTAACAGTAGGTCTAGAATTAGCGAAAACCTTAGAAACAACACAATTAAAGGCCTAAACTTACTTTAATTGGTAGCAAATCAAGTCAATGAATAGTATTAAGTCAAAGACCATATATTGGCCAAATACTAGAAAGTGACCTCAAAGCTTTGCAAGTCCTTTAACGACATAATCATTAAGTAAATTCCCCATGAAAGAAACAGCAAAGCTGACTCATTATCCAAAATTATGAGTAGTCTAGATATATGAGTAAGGGAAAAGATTGTATTCGAATGCATTGAAACCTCAAGCAACGATTGGCAAGTACAGACACTAACCACCAATACGGATGAAACTTGGATGGCTCTTATAATACCTTTTCTCCATGATTATGTTGCACTTAATGAGCAGTTACTTAAAAGGTAGGTGGAAAAAAAGCAACCAGGTATAATACCATTAATAATGTTTGTTACAAAAAATATTTCACTTTCCTTTCACTTAGGTGCCTACTGTAATGAAACAGATTATGTACTGAGAGAAATTCATGAAAAAGCCTGTAGAAATCACTTGGGGGCCAATCATTAACATCAAAAAGCCTAGAACAAGGCTTCTTTTGACCTCTATGAGAAAAAATGCTACAAACCTTGTGAAAAGGTGCCATAAATGCCAATATTTCATCGAAATACCCTAACAGTCAGCTGAAGTACTCAAACAAGTTTTTAACTTTTAGCTCTTTCAATATGAGGAATTGACATATTGGGACCCTTCTTGCTGGTGATGTCATAGTGAAAGTTCCTGATCTTAGCTTACAATTACTTCACAAAATGGGTAGAAGCGACACTTATAGTGACGATCAAGGCCAGATTCATAAAAAGTTTCATTTGAAAATTTATACTTTGCTAGTTTAGGATACCAAACTTCATTTTAATAGAACAATGGAAAAAAACTATATGCTAATAAACTGAAAAGCTTTTGCAAGAAATTTCATATCAATCACATACATTACTTAGTTGCCCATCCTTAACCAATAGACAGGTTGAGTCTATGAAAAGAAAAATACTTCAACCATTAAAGAAAAAGTTGGTTGATGCAAAAAGGCCTAAGCAGAAGAAATAACAAGAATACTTTAGGTGATCAAAACGACCAAGTTCCAAGCAACAAAAGCTATGCCTTCTAGCTTGGTTTATGGTATAAAGGTAGTGATTCCAACAAAAATTAGTATTCATAGCATCGAATAGCTAATGTTGGCCATAACCTCAATGATTTGTGTCTTTAGGCAAATCTAGATTTGTTGGAAGAAAGTAAGGAGGAAGCCACAAAAAATTGATAGCTAGAGCACAACAAGTATCTCGCTACTAGAACAAAAAGGTGAAAAATAGGCAATTTAAATAGGCAACCTAGTGTTAAGGTGTTGTGAAACAAGTCGACTAGCAGTTGAAAAAAAAAAGTTATCTCTAAATTAGGTAGGACCTTATTTAGTCTTCGAAGTTATTAGCTTTGGGGCATAAAATTGATAGATATGACATATAAAACTTTCCCTAATATAAGGAATGCAATTCATTTAAAAAAGTATTATTTGTAAGAAAATTCTTGTCAAGAATTTAGTTATTAATAAAAAATCCAAAATGCTATTTCCAGAATACAAAAGAATTTTATCCACTTTTTAAAATGATATATTAATGGTTTAGCCTTCATAAAAATGCAAGCGAGCGATCAAGAATCATAACACAAATAAAACACCAAAAGGTCTACTTTTTACTAGGGATATAAGTGGGTAATTACGAATCAAAACATAAAAAGACCATTAAAAGGTCTACTTTTCACAGATGACAAAGTGGGTGATCACCATTTAATATAGATGAAACATTAATGGTTAAAAAGTTAAAATGATATGACATCTTCCCATCATGAAGCAACCTCTAAAAGCGGTTTACTACAAAGAAAATATTCAAACACCTTTATCAAAACCAAAAGAAAATTCAATGCAACAACTTCAAAAAAATTGCTTAAAAAGCAATAAACAAGCCAAAAAAATGTAAATTACTATTGAAAATCACATGAAGTTTTCAAAAGGAAAATATATAGATAATGTTTAGGCATTAACATCAGCATTGGAGGATAAAGGTACATTCTTCTGAATAACCTGTATACGAGGAGCATGATCTACCTACCCATCATCTTTACCTTCTATATCATCCTCATACCTAGTATTTTCAGCATGGGAAGGGAATAATAGTAATGTCCTTTGAAGTATCTTATCCACCTATTGTTGACCTGGTAAAAACACATTGAAACTTAGAGGAAAAGAGGAAGAAGCTTGGCAAATTGCCAGCCAGTAATTCTAAAAGACATAACAATAGCTAGATGCCATATACAATGCTTTTTTTATACTCTTTACCACATGCTAGCACTTTATCAAAAAATGGCTTTTTCTAAAACTTTAATGCTTGTTGCGTATGTATATCTTCTTCACTTAACTACACCTCCAACTAAGAAATCTTTAGGGCAGCCACCACTAAGTTTAAATCATGAGCAGCAAATGCACTTTTCACTTCTTCCAAACTTTTAGATAGCCTGGCTATCTCATCTTTAGTTGCTTGCAATTCCATCTTAAGCTCTTCAGAATCTGCCTTATATTTTATAGCTTCCTCTTAAACCTTCAAAGCTAGTTCATTCGAAACCTAAGAATTAGCCATTACTTGTGCTTTTAGGTTTTAAGCTTTTGCCTTGTTAGCAATGGCCTTCTTCCTTATTATTTCATGCTTTCCCATAATTTGATACATTAGATGAGTAACAGCCATTGACAGTCCTGGACCTACGTGATAAATAACTATTTTACTACAATAACCCTACAAAAAACTATAAAGCATATATCATGAATAGAAGTTACCTTAGCCATGCAAACCAAACTAAACTATAGACTGGATGTTAGAGTCCTCACTTGAAAAAAATCCATGTTAAGCTAGGAAATAAACCTATTTCCCCATCTGCAAGTAGTTTCTCTATCATTTAAAATACCCCTATTCAATAAAGGGTTTTCTTTCATGGATTCAAATCAAGGTTGTTAGAGCTACCTTGCTAAACCTACTTGAAGCGGAAGTAGACTTAGTAGAGGACCAATAAAACCCATAGGGTCAAAACGCATGGAAGAATCTGATCAACCATTTGAAACAAATGTTGTATCCATAAAAAGAGTAAAACTAGAACACATCACCACTTGGCCACCCTAGGTGCGATTTTCAACTACCATTAATTGGTTGATTAAAAGTAACCTTTTTAGTTGGTGAAGAATAGTTTTAACTATCCTTTGCCTTATGTTTGCTAGGGATTTACCCTTGAGTTTAATATTTTCTTGGCGTCTTGCTTTTCCAAAGTAGCATAACTAGTTGAATTTATTACTACAAAAGAAAAATAAAACTACAATAAGAATATACTAAGTTATATAAAAAAATGCAATTCCAGTATATACCCTCTAAAGGAATAAAACAAGTGCTGCCCCAAGCATGCTCTTAACCACAGGTTGACTAGAAAAACTTCTTTTCTTACCTAAAATGGCCTTAACAAGGTCGATATACAATTTATGGGTCATTGCATGGATATTAGCAATGGTCTCCAGTGAATCATTCATGTCGATCATATTGTTGGCAACCCACTCGTAGAGCAAGACTTCATAAACACATTATCCAAAAAATATTAAAATGTGATGTTAGGAAACTTCATTACAAGATGTTAATTATATAAATGAAGAGATGAAATGTAATGTACCTAAAACATTCTTGCATGATGATGAATGCTGGTGACTTTTTTAGCTAATCGGGCAAGTAACATTATCTATAATATGTGAAACATTAAGGCAACGACAATATTGCTGGATTTTTTAAAGAATCAACTAATATTTGCACTTGACCTAATGGCTGGTGAAGAACTGCTTTGCTCAACTTTGAATTCTACAAAAAAAATCCTTCAAGTTATTCATAGGTGATCTGTGATTATAGTCAACTGAAAAAGCCTTATTCTATGCTTGCTCTTTTCTCGAATAATGAATAACAAATCATTCATAATGTGAGCATTAGAAAGAACATTAATTATCATCCTCTTATTGCTAAATAAGTAGTACCAACACTTATCCTACTTTTTCAAGTTGAATAAGTGCTTCACTACCTCTACAGTTGGAACCTAACCCTTTTTTTACAAACAATAAAGTACATCACCAACATTGCCCAAGTATTAGGTTTATGTTGATTTAGGAAGATCCTAAAATGATTCACAATTCATAGAAAAAAGGCTTTAAAAGTAAGTGGAAACCTTTCTTAAAAATGTGAAAAATAAAATGGCAAGCTATTTCGTTTAATAATTGGTCACTATTTACCCATTACATGGTTTAATATTTAATATCAAATAAAATTAAAACCCCTATCTTTGAGCCGCTTTTGCATAATATCCATATTGACCGTGCATGTATATGCATCGGCAAAACTAGTACCCATTCACTCCACTATAGTTGGAATGTCATCATTTTCCTTGTCGCTACCAAATTCTTACCTGATATTTTATGAATCCTTAGATTGTTCACCCTTTTCAACCATTATAGTACTTTATTACCCCTCCACAAGCATAGAGATTCCTTTTCCTACTTCAAACACTAGTCGACTAGTGACTTGATAGTAATAAGGCCCATCATTTCTGTCAAATGTCCATGAATTTCCTTTCCACTAGCCTCTATTGACTTTTTCTAGTGATCGACTTTAAGAGCTTATGTGGATGTGAAATAGCTATTCAACCAACAAACAAACAAAATACAAAAAGGAAAACTAAATAAGGATTAATAAGGAAAAGTTAAAAAAACCTTACTCAGAAAAAGAAAATAACACGATGTTATAAATAGTGTTGATGAGGAACAACACCTTTCGCCATGTTATAATAACAAAAGGTGCAGTTTTGAAAAAAAAACATGTAGCGAATGGCAAAATCAGTAATGAACTCAATAGATGAAAATGTATTCAAAGAGAAGGAAAAAATGGATAAAAATTAAAATATTCTATAGAAGAAAAACAAAAAAGGAGACCTTTTTGCTCTTAATGAAGAAATAAGGGAAAGGATAGGAAAGATAAAGTGCATTGCAAGAAACTAATGCAATAAATACCATTAGACCTCAAAATGCGTAAGGATAACATGTGCCACACATTGAATGATGTAACATGACTATACAATAATCATGCCCATTGTTATTGTCGTAGTTATGAAATTTAAATTTTTAACTATAAATTATGACTAGCTTATCAAAAAATTTAAAAAAATGATGAAAGAATAAAGAAAGATCCTATTGCCTAACTATTATATCGCAAGACAAAAGATTAACTTATTTAAGCTAAGAATTATGAATGGTCACATTATAACCATCCCTAGCCTAGGAAGGTAATTATTATACCCATATGTGTGAGCTACCACAGTGGGCCAAGCTTATCTATTGCACTAAAAGCCCATCCTAAAGAAAGTCAACCTTGCACATAAACCCTAGTTTACACAAATAAAATATATAAGGTGATGCATTCTTCCAAAACTTTAACTTTATTGAATAGCATGCCTAACCATTTGCCTTACTCTTTCTTCTTCTTCCTTTTGCTAACATAAGCATCATAGTGCATCCTAGAATATCAACTTCAGTGCTTTCTAACCTTTTTTGTCTTGTAGATTCCCTTTTGAAGAGCCTACCAGTTATCCCAAATTTACCAGCCTTCTTTACTTTATGAACATATTAACTTACATGAATTATAATGTAAGGACTAAATCTTAGGTTTTAATTGAGTGCACAAAGTAATTTCATAATTTTACCCATAACAAAAATGAGTTATTAGTAACATTTATAAGCAGATGGGAGCACACCAGTTGTAATATATTAAAATGTAATTAACAAATCATAGAATAATTTGACAAAATCAATAGATGGGGGAGAACCTATCATCTACAATATATTGCATTATAATTAACCAATCATAATTTTGAATAGAGTAAAGCTTACAAAAATAATATGTAGAATCTTGCTTTTACATGATGGATCCCTACGTAATTCAATATTTTGACATGATTTCAATAAAAAATTCTAAGTGAAATGCTGGCACAAATTGACATCGAAAGATAAACAATCAACACTAATAGACAATAGATATGCTTTGTAATTTCTACATAACTTATACAAACAGTAGTTTCAATATCCTAAATTGATCCAAATTATGTTTAAGAACACAAAATCACAAAGGAATCTTTTTTTAAAAAAAAAAAAAAACTATACATCCCATACCATGCTAGAATAGAATTGTCCATGTAATTAGGAAGTTATTTGATAAGTGCCCAAATATAATAGCTTAATAGGAAAGCATTAATCATGTAATATAGTACTAAGGCAATAGTACTTGGAACAATTAAAATTTCATTTTTTCCATTTTTTTTGTGTGCTTGGTAAAGTGGAAAAAAAGGAATGATGCATAAAGGGGAAGTAAAAATGAAAGAAAATGAATTTTGGTAGGAAAAAAAAGTAAAAGGAAAAAAATATGAATGATTATCATTTTCCTCACTTATTAATGAAAATAAATCACTCCAAATTGGAAAAGAAAGATGAAGGAAAATAAGAGTAGTATATGTTAAATATGTATATTTATAAGATTACCATCATTTTTAAGTTTTAATATTTTTTCCTCTCAACTTTTAATGGGTATAATGCTAAAATAATTACTTTTCATTTTTTGATCATACCATGCAATAGGCAAAAAGAAAATAATATTTTTATTTTTCACTTTTTCATCTTTTCTAGCAAATACACCAATAGAAAGAAAAAAATATATTTTCTATCTCTCAACTTTTCCTGTCCTTCAATTTTCATCTTTCTAATTTTCTTTTCATCCTACCAAGGAAAGCTTTTCACTCTCCTCTGTCCATTGTATATCATAAATGTAAAATAAGAGAGAAGATATAAAATATGAAAGGCTATCAAATTAATTAAAAGAAGATACTAACAAATCCATAATACAAGTAGACAAATGATAGAAGAGCGCTTAGAATTGAAGGCCATTTCCTAGAGAAACTCCTTGAACCAAGACTAATCACATTTTCAAGCTTAGATTTGAAATGCTAGTCTTGAGTTGGGACACCTTCAAGTAAGGTAGCCAGTAGGTGTGTCCATTTGCATTTGGAACGAAAACTATTACTAGATAGTGGGATTGCAAGCTATATCCAACTATTAATAGTATTTCTTTAGCCTAGAAACTATTGTTTTATTTGTCTCTAATTTTGTTATTTATTTTTCAATTTTCATAAATAAATAAAAGGTAGCAAACAAGGTGAAAATATTTTTTTTTATAAATTTACTATAAGGCTATACTTCTTATGTATGTATTCATTAGAAAAATTTCAAAGCTAGAATAGAGTAAAGGTGCTCATGGGTCAAACCAAGTTCAGGCCAGGCCTAAGCATTGTATTTACTCAAACATACTTGACTAAGCCCAACATAAAATATGGGTCTTGAATTTTGCCAAGCTTACCCATATTGTAAATGGATAGACCAAGTCTATTTAGACCTGCCCATATTATACTTTTTTGTATAATTTATTTTTTTAAAAAAATATTTTTTAAAATTTAATCTTTATTAATTTAATAAATTTTTTAATTAAGTCCAATTTTGTTGCCTAAACCCATTTTTCGAATCTAATATTTTTAATATCAAACAAGTCTTTGGGCATTAGTAGTTAGCTTGACCCTTAAGTAGGTCTAAAATAGATGAGACTAGAGCTAGAATTAATACCCTCCCTTAAATAAAATTTTCAAAGAAAAAAAGAATAAATAAGCTTTTTCGTTCTTGAGCCTAAAAGGAAAAAAATTCAGTCACATAATCTTTTTCATATATGGACAAATTAAGAGGATAAAAATGATATCATAAAATATGAGATATGAATGGATGGCTATTGTTTGATTTTCTTTCCTCTTTTTTCAACTTGAAAA
>JBBYHK010470350.1:0-20307 GCA_038382065.1 Adansonia grandidieri | reverse complement strand
AGTCTAGAGTGAAATTCAAGATGGCTAGACACAAAACTGAAGGAATTCTTGATTATGTGCACTCTAATTTATGGGGTCCTACAAGGGAGTTGTCATTAGGCAGTTCACAATATTTTGTTACTTTTATTGATGATTTTTCTAGGAAGGTTTGGGTATACTTCATAAAACAGAAATCTGAAGTTTTTGCCAAGTTCAAGATATGGAAAGCAGATGTTGAGAACCAGACGGGAAAAAAGATCAAGTATTTGAGATTAGACAATGGCACTGAGTACACAAACTCATAGTTTCAGAAATTTTGTGAAGAGCATGGCATTTAAAGGCACTTCACAGTCCGCAAAACACCACAACAGAATGGAATTTTAAAAAGGATGAACAAGTTCTTAGCTAAAAGAGCTAGGTGTTTGAGATTGAATGTAGGACTTCCTAAACATTTCTAGGCAAAAGCAGTGAGTATGTCATGTTATCTCATCAATAGATCACCACGGGCCTCTTCAGGTGGAAAAGTCGCAGAGGAAGTGTGGGCAAGTAATGACGTTGATCTTTCAAAACTAAAAATTTTTAGTTGCCCAACTTATGTGCATGTTCCTAGTGACGAGAGGTCTAAACTTGATTCGAAGTCAAAGAAGTGCATTTTCTTAGGATACACGAAGGGGGTCAAGGGGTACAAGCTCTGGGATCTAGAAGCAAAGAAAGTGGTGATAGCAGAGATATAGTATTTGATGAAAAATCCATGTTGCAGCAGAAAAATAATAAGAATGTGCCAGTTTCAAAAGAGAGCAGTAAAAAGGTGATAGAGGTAGAGCTAGAACAAAATGCAAAAGATGTTGAAAAAGCTAGAAGTTCTAGTTCAAGGGATGGGAAATCCTCATCAGATGGAGGGCAACATCAAAGTATAGCCACAGACAGACCCAGACGCACGGTTAAGCCTCCAACCAGGTATGGTTTTGAAGATTTAGCCTCATTTGCACTTACTGTTAATTGTGGAGATCCTGTCACTTTTTAAGAGGCAATAAACAGTGAGGTTAAAGATAAATGGCTAGGTGCCATGGTAGAAGAAATAGAGGCCTTACACAAGACCAAAACTTGGGAGCTGGTTCAACTTCCTAAGGGAAAACGAGCTATAGGGTGCAAGTGGGTGTACAAGAAAAAGTCAGCAGTATCAGAAAAAGAGGGGAAAAAATTCAAAACTCGTCTAGTGGCAAAAGGATACTCACAGCCGAAAAAAGTTGATTATGCTGAGATATTTTCTCCTATGGTTAACACACTTCCATCAGGGTGGTGTTGGCATTAGTAGCTAGCTGGGACATGCATTTAGAGCAGATAGATATGAAAACAGCTTTCCTTCATGGCAATTTGGAGGAGAAGATTTGCATGGAATAGCCACAGGGGTTTATTCAACCTAGACAAAAGAATTTAGTTTGTAGCTTAAAGAAATCACTTTATCGGTTGAAGCAATCTCCACGGCAATGGTACAAATGATTTGATGGCTACATGATCAAAATTGGCTATAGACGATATGAGTATGATTGCTGTATTTATGTTAGGACACTTGATGACGATTTTTTTATTTTTCTACTACTGTATGTGGATGATATGTTGATTGCTACTAAGAATATGCATGATATGATTGAGTTGAAATCCTTGTTGGGAAAAGAATTTGATATGAAGGATTTAGGTGCTGCCAAGAAGATTCTTGGGATGAAGATCTATAGGGATAGGAGCTCAAGAAAACTGTGGTTATCTCAATGTAACTATGTTGAGAAGGTGTTAAACAGATTTGGTATGAGCAAGGCTAAACCTGTTAGTACTCCATTGGCAAATCATTTCAAACTTTCCCTGGATCAATGCCCAAAGTTAGATAGTGAGATTGAAGGTATCGCTTCAATTCCTTATGCAAATGTTATTGGTTGCTTGATGTATGCCATGGTTTGTACAAGACCAGATTTGGCTCATTCTATTAGTCAGGTTAGCAAGTTCATGTCAAAGCCTGGTAAACAGCATTGGGAAGCAGTTAAGTGGATTTTCAGGCATCTGAGAGGCACTATAGAGTATGGCCTTATGTTTGGCAGTAAAAATAGTGATTCTTTAGTTGTAGGATATATGGATTCTGACTATGCAGGTAATTTAGAGGATAGAAGGTCTACAACATGATATGTCTTTACTCTTGTAGGAGGACCAATTTGTTGGAAATCAACTATTCAGTCCATTGTTGCATTGTCTACAACTAAAGCAGAGTACATGGCAATTATTGAGGCTGCCAAGGAAGCTTTATGGCTTATAGGGTTAGAGAAAGAATTAGGTATTGAGCAAGGTGGAGGTAAATTGCACTGTAATAGTCAAAGTGCTATTTACTTGGCAAAAAATTAGGTTTACCATGCTAGAACCAAACATATTGATTTCAGGTTCCACAAGATCAGGGAATTGGTTGGATCTGGTCAGATATTATTAGAAAAAATTCATACATCTAAGAATGCAGCTAATATGTTTACAAAGCCAGTTACTACGGATAAGTTTAAGTATTGCTTGGATTTGATCAATGTTTTCAAATTCTAAAGAAGCAAGTTACCCAACCTATCGGAAGTGTGAAGGGTTCTAGTTCTTACCTTTTATCTTCGTGGGGTATATTCGCTAAGGTGGATATTATTGTATATTGCTCATATAATTTTATATACAGAGGTGAGTGGGCTGATGCTGGGGTGGAGCGATGACATCTACCTTTTATAAGGCCCACGGATAGATAGGTTGGGGGTACGGGGGCGGTATAGTACATGGGCAATTTTATAAAATTGTACTGGGTAGGGTTAGTATAAATATATGGTTGATGTAACCTTAAATTAAGTAGTGAATAAAATCATCAGCCACCACTCCCCGAGGACATAGGCACATTATCAAACCTCGTTAAATCTCTGTGTTGATTTTCTCTTCTTTTTCTTTGTGTTTTCGTGATTCCTTGGTTCTTAGATTCAACAGCTTTTATGCTATATGTTTCTTGTAAAAACTAGTTTTATAATTGCTGTTAGCAAACAAATATACAGCAGAGATTATAAAAGCACCATGTTTTTTATATACCGACAATTGAGTTTTTTAACTTCCCATGTCAAGTTTAAAATTATTATACATTCTATTTTTTAAATTATTTTATTATTATTAAATATATCTTAAAAGCTATGTCTAATCTTGTTAACCTTGTTTGTGAAATAAAAAAAGATTTATTTGCTTTTCAAGCTAACCAAGCAACCTTAAGCATCCTTGTCTTTAGAAACAGATTATGTGGCAATATTACCAACTTATTTGAGGAACTTAGCTACTTTAGATATTTATAAGTTTTGAATTACTTTAATTTAGACAAAATTGAGTTCAGTTCTACCTAAACCCTAGTGCATCTTCTTAGACTGTGTATATTTCTTTATATATGTTGTTATATCTTTGAATATTTTTTCAGTTTCTCAAGTCCTCTTTCATTTATTTCCCAGGTTGCTTTGTCTATCTTTGGGTTCTATTAGGAAAGGGCATAGGGCCTATCCTTAGGTGCCCCCCTAACCTTATAGTATAACCTTTATTGTTGATGCAAACATCTAATTTTGTCCGAATCCTAAAGAAATTAATTCTTTTTTTTATCTTTTTGGTCACCAAAAGATGTCTCCTATCTCTAAATCCCTACTTGGATATTTCAAAAGGGTAATAAAAAGATGAAATTGAAGAATCAAATTGGTGAAATGAAAGAATTGAAAAATGGATTATAGGAGGATTGGTGGGTGGATTAAATTAAAAAAAAGGAAAGAAAGTTTAGGAAAACTTAATTGTAGGAAAATTGGAGAAAGATTACATTAGGAAAATTAAGACATGAAAATTAAGATATTGGAAAAATTAAGACATGGAAAACTTAATTATAGGACTAATTCATGAAATTGGAGGGGCAGTAGACGATACTTATGAAATTAGGGTAGTAAGTGAGTGCAATTGAAGATGATCGATTGAAGAAAATGAGGCAGGAAGAGGATGGTAGTGGAAAAAAGACTAAATTACAGATAGTTCAAAAAATGGAGAAATCAAATTATATGACTAATTCATAAATTGAAAATGGAATCAAAATTGATGAAATTAATATATCAAAAGAGTAAAATTGAAGATCTATTGAAGAAATTGAAGTGGTAGGAAGGCAAAATTAAGGGGCAACCAAATTAACCAATTGGGATAGTAAATGGACACAATTAAAGAACCAATTAAGAGAATTGAGATGACAACGGGTTGGAATTGAAGGCTAATTAAGAAAAAATGATAATAGAGACCAAATTAGAGGGAATTAAAGTGTTGGAGAATTTCAATTGGAAACATAATTGAAAAAGGAATAATGAGGGCAAAGAAAATTCATGAAATTGAGGGCCCAATTGAAAAAAAAAAATTAAAAAATGTGGAAAGTGAATTTCCTAAATAAAAGACATGGTTGTATGGAGAATTTGAGAATAAATGAAGGATGGCATGGAAATTTTACCTAGGAAATGTTAATAAGGCATGAGAATGGAAGGCAAATAAGGTAGGAAAATGGCAATCTTGGGAACGGAGGATGGAAAGAAAGAGGACAAGCTTAAGTTAGGACGTCATGTGCCATTTTAATACGTAGATGTCAAAAAAGGGCCAATGGGAGGCTAGGTTAGGACATGAGTCGGCAAGGGGGAGGCGAACCTAGGGAAGGCTGGATGTGTGAAAAAGAAAAATTATGAGAATATAAAGGGAATTAGAAGGGAAGTCGTCCAAGATGATTTCATAAGGGTAGGGTATTAAAAAAAAAAGAAAGAAAAAATTAAAAAAAGAAGTTCAAAGAAAAAAAAGGAAGAGGAGACTATTTTTTCATTTTTCATCTTTTCACTAACTTCCAAGAGAAAAAAAAAAGGTGAGCTTTTTAGTTTTCTAGCTTTCTAGTTTTCACTATCTAGAGGTAACTTTTTTTCTCTTCTTCTCTTTTGTTTTTTATCATAAGCATCTTCCATTCCTCTATTTTTCTAGAGCTTTTTGAAAATAATTTTTCAGAACAAAAGGGTTTTGCTTTAGAAAAAAAAAATTGAATTTTTGTTATGTTCATTGTTGCTAACCTTATTTTAAGACTGTTCATACTTGTTCATGCATTTGCACATTCTACTTGTTTGCATCATTTTGGACCTTGCCAAATGTTTATTATGGTGATTTCTATGTGATGATGTTGTTATCTTTGTGGTCTTTCTTAGATGTCACAATGTTATGAGATTGATGTCCTCAAACTGTTCACAATGATGGTTGTGTCGGATTAGTCATCCTTTGTGGCCAACCTCGATTCAACTTTTTTATTACTTTTTAAATCTGATTTTAAAACTCATTCTCAATGTCATTTTGGTTTGGACTAACTCAATGATCTATGGCCAACTTGGTTTTTGTGTTTGTTAAAGTTTTGGATACATTAAACAAGCATAGGTCAAAATGAGAGTATAGGTAAAAATATTTAGTTTTTGTATTCGAAATTCAAAAATGTTTTTACAACCCTTAAATCACCGTGGCAATGCCCTTTTGAGACCATTATCATATAAAAAAGATCAGATATTTTAAAGGCCAAGATTCTTTCCCAAAAACCTACCTGATTAACCAAAACTGAAACTTTAGCACCTTAAAATGATACCTTTATGTTCAAAATCCGAAATCATTTTCTCCAACCATTAAATCACCATGATAGTACCTTTTCAAGACCATTTTCAAACAAACAAGTAAAATTTCTAAAACCCAACCCCTTTGGTTATGATCTTAACTTGATTTATCAAACTCGAACCTTTAGCTTTTTAAAATGGAAACTTTATATTCAAATTCCGAACTCATTTTTGTAAGCCTTTAAACGTAGAAAACTTAAAAGGCTAATTAGAAAAAATATTAAATTACTAGTAAGGCATTGGAATACCCTTCCCATGGTATTTGAATGCTCTTTTAATTTAAGCAAAATTCCAAGCCTCGACCCCTTTCAAATCCAATCTAAATTTCCTCTAAGGTATCCCATGGGCTTATAGATGCCCTCGAAGGAGACAGAGAGAAGTACATTCCTTAGCCGGTTTCTTTTTTTAATTATTTCTTTTTATAAGGTAATATTTCGATTAAGATACTGTTTGAATATTTTGTCATGTTGTTAAGAAGGATTTCGGAAATTATAGTTAACAAGGAATATCCTTTTCAAATGATGATTGGAATGTTTAATAAGGAAAAAAATATCATATTCCGTCAGACGATCGGGAAGTACAGACAATTTTATGGTTAAAGAAGTTCCAAGTCGCTCTCCATGATGTAACTTTGCACTTATTATATGACGTTCGATTAGGATTTTTATGATATTTGTTTTACTAGCCTTTTATTCCATCAAACATCAAATCAAAATGTACAATACGAATCTTGGTTGCGGTCGTAAAAATTCGATTTAATTTTGAAAAAAAAAAAAGCAATATTTCAGGTTTAATATTTTTCCAATCTTTTTCCATGCTATTAGGAAGGATTTTGAAAATTATAATTAACACGAAATGCCCTAGAGGATTAATATGTTTTTTGAAAGACAAAAAATCTTATTTTTCGTTGGACTATCGGAGAATATAGAAAATTTTGTAGTTTCATAAATTCTAGATCATTTTTACAAAAGGAAATTATTTTTATTAGTTTAAGAAATTATTTTTAAATACTAAGATCGACACCAACAGCTATCAAGATTATGGATAACATATGATTAATAGGTATTGATTTACTAGTATTGCAGGCGTGCTATAATCTTTACCACGCGTAATCGATTCTTCAACCCGTTGTTTTCTTCTAGTTTTAAAAGAATACTTTAAAATTTGTCATTTTAAAGGATTTTAATTATTTTTATTTTTTTTACAAAAAAATAATTTTAATAGATGGCTAATCACATAAAGTCCAAAAAAATTGGTGGCGACGACTTAGCATGACTGTTTCGTAGATGGCCATGCTTTGAGGTTAATTGAGTAATTATTAAATGACCATACTATTAAAATTACTTATTTAATTATTATTTATTATTTATTGCTTTAAAAATTATTACTGTTTAACCTATTTAATTATTTTATCAAAGCAAAACAAAGACAAATAAAAACTTTATTTTGTATTATATAAACATAAAAATTCAATTCTACTGAATTATAGTAATAAAAGTAATTTATTTTTAAAAACGTTTTAATCAACATTAGAAGGATAATTTCAAAATTATATAAAACTAAGTAAAGAAAAAAATTAAAAATTAATTTAAAGTTATAGATTAAAATAAACTAATAATTTGTGAACCAAGAATATAGGTGCTCTTGCATCCACACCAAAATTCTTGGGAGCTTTTCAGAAAAACTTGCTAGTGGAGGAAGAGCTCCTAGAGACAAGAAACAAAGAGCTAAAGAGAGAGTTGAAAAAATATCTTTCGTGTATAATCTTGCATAATCTTAAATGTTATCAGTTTTGATATCTTTTAAAAATGTTATACTTACTTTAAATTCTATTGACTTCAAATTATCTAAGTCCACATTATTTCGGATTTAAATCATTTCACTTTTTGAATCATTTCGATTTTGGGTAATTTTAGATTAATGTCCTTTTAGAATTCGGGTTGAACAAATTTGGATGCTTGACATAATATTATATTTTCGATGATAAATATAAAATAATTATATTATATAATTGAGAAATAGTTTAGGCTAAGTTTGAGCCTTAAATTTTGGATATCAATATTTTCTAAATATTATTTAGTTAATTTTCATTTCAAAATATATTTTAAAATATTAAAATATTATTATACAAATATTACTACTTTAATTATTAGTAATAAAATTATTATTAATAGTTGCTAATTCTATGAATAAAAATATTTTTGAAATATTTTAAGATGCTGGAATCGCTATTTTATAAAAATTAAAACTTAAAAAAACTTTTTAAAAAATATCAACATTTTTTTAATATTATTTTTGAAACGAATGTGTCTATAAAGTCGAGTCGGACAAAGTTCAAGCCAAACTTAATTATGAGATCAATATTTTATATACTTGGTCAAGCCTAACTTAATCTTATGAGAGCCTCAAAATTTCACCTAGACGGCTTCATATTACTAAATGCTACAGTCAAAGATCACTCAAATAACTTTTTTTTTTTTAAAAGAAGGATTCATTTTTATTTAATCTTTAGTTTTTTTATTGAATTTTAAAATATAAAAAATTTAATATTTTTTTAATATTTATATAATATAAAAATAATAATAATAATATTATTATTATTATATAATTCGGGTTAGACTGAATTTAAATCTCGAATGTTGAAATTAAAACTTAGATTTTTTTTAATTGACTTTCATTTTTTTTTTACCAAACCTATTTAATAAACTCTTTGAAAATTTTGGACATACCTTCGTACTTCGGTGATAGCACCATATTTGGATTACATATGACATTATGACATAAAACAAAAGAAAACCCTAATCATTTTCATTTTTTTTTACTAAATATTTTTGCTATTTGTGAAAATACTAAATTTCATTAATCCTTAATATTATTTTGTAATTGCTAGTGTAATAGTTTTTTTGAGGACAAATATTTCTCATGTCCCAACGCAGTGAAGAGTTAATCAACGGTAACTTATTAAAATTTGACGGTGTTGATTTAGAAGGTTCTCACGCAGTTCGTATGGTAAAAGTTCCTACCGCGTTCACCTCTAAAGCGATCATAATTTGGTATAATTAGTTTCAGGCATATATGATGGAGCATTATGATTTAGGGTTATTAGACCCCACGGAGCAAGTGCTTTGAAAGCATTTTTCTTTATTTTTGCTAGCAAAAGCAAGCTTTAGCATTTGTTAACGTCACACGTGTAGAAGATAATTATTTAGTACAATAATATTATAATTTTATAATTTTATAAATGAAATTAAAAAATTATCACATATTTTTATTGTATATTTAAAAAATAAAAAATAATTAAATAAGATATATAATAACATTTTAATCTCATTTGTCAATTAAAAAATTCTATCGTTATTCATGTATATTATATTTCCTTCTATATTATAGTTAATTAACAAAGAAAGTTAACTTTCTCGCTTTGATTATCTAAACTAACTAGTCTCCTACTGGATTTTCTCTTATATAAATATATAATAATTATGGCAGTTGATTGACTTTAGTTAAACCCAAAAGGTGCTTATTAAATCCATTGAGTGGAAATGGACCCAATTGTACTAGATAGCTACTTATTTACAATGAACTTCCTTTTGCTTAAAATGAAATAGTTATAAGTCAATTTTACCCCTTTTTCTTATGCTTAGTACTAAAATTTGGGACATCCCTTTTGTGGGTGATTTAATTTTATTAAAAATAGCTTTTTTATAAGACGTGGGCATTTTTTTAAAAATAAAAGTAGGTAACATTCTTTTAATATTTTTATTATTTATTTTAAAATTATTTTATTAAAAAATATTAAAACATAATAATACCTTTGAGTTTATATTCTTTGATATAAATTCTATTTAATATTTTGATCATTTTATTAATTAAGTTGATGTCTAGTTAACTCATGATATCTTCTCCTTTTATTATTAATAATATAGATATAGATATAAAAATAATAATTATTATATCAAATCAAGTGGATATCATTATCCTTATCATTATCATTATCATTATCATTATTATACATTATGTTTGACTATTTTGATTGTCTAGCATAAATTGCTCTCAATTTAAAATAATCTTAATTTCATTCTAATAATTAGTCATTCAAAAGTTACAAAATTTACCACAATTATTGTTTGATTTGGTTTTATTTAATAATTGAAAAATATTAAATATGCAAATAAATCATTTAATAGTTGTTTGTTTTGATTATTCTTTAGTACGTAAACAAATATTGTTAAAATTATATCAATGTTATACAAATCAAAACATTAAATTGTTATTAGATTTAAATTGTTTAACAAAAATAAATTCATAACATATATTTCCTACTAACGTTTTAAAAGTAGACAATCTTTATTTATTGCAATGTATCTTTCAATTTGTTTGGTTTATTGAACTAATTATATTTATTCTCTCTTAAATATATGTTATTTTATCTTTTATGACTTTATTTATGATAAAAAATACTAAATATGCAAATAAAATCATATAAACCTAAAATCATGGTAATTTATGTACTTGAATTAACTATCTCTAAATGACAGCTGTCCTTATTTAAATCGTTATTAAATGAAAATCGTCATTATATTGACACAAATTACTCATCACTTCCATTGTTTCTTGGTCTGTTTAAACTTTAAAGATATTGCCTTGAATACTTTTGTTGATATAACGATTTGCAATGACATGTGGAAGGTCAACAGACACTTAGTTGATGAACCTGCAAAGCAAGGAAAGTTAGATGCCATCGGAGTAGGTACTTCGAAACGCACTTTAATGCTTAAGTTAGTAAAATAGGCAAGCCAAGGAAAGGAGTTAGAGATGTGTATGTTCTAAATGACTTATCTTCAAGTGAACCATGACACCTTTTATGGTAACTTTTAGGCATTCATCATTATCCATAACTCTACGAAGATAGAGTATATCATTGACTAATTCCCCTTAGAAAAAGATGAAGATCGACAGCATCCTCTAGCATTATTATAAGAGATTATTATCTCCTATCTAGTCGGTCTAACAATTGCCCCTCTGAGGTTTTGGATGGTTATAAAGTGACCATTCATAACCCATAAAGGAAAAAAGTTAAAACTTGACAATTGTGTCTGCTTGTTAAGGTGACTCATGGGTCGACGAGGGATTTATATTAATCCCGACCCAAAATGGTAGGTCGACCTAAGGTTATGTCTAGGCAACTGGGATATAAGACTAGGTATTATTAGCCCCAAAAGATAACTTATAAATTACCTATCCATGTCGATCAAAAAGGCATAATTTTTTTTTGTACAACCATAATTAATGCGATAGTTGTACCATTCCACTCAGTGATGAACGTGTGGCAAGACTTTACGAATCGATATGTCCCTTAGAGTTGCACTAATTCAGTCCCTATAAAATAGGCATCATAGTGGTTGTGTAACCCCATCAGACATTGCGAGTTTTCTCCTTCGTTTCTTTGTTCACTGCAGTAATAGACAGTGATATTTCATTGCTTTCTATAAATATTTTCATCTCTGGAAGAATTCATTCTTTCGTTCTTCAAAATACCAATTAAGTAAGCTAACAACTTTGGTTTTTGTTCTAACTTTTAAGGTAGATTATTTCTGTTTCATAGTTTAAAGTTTATGGTGAATGGTAATTCGCCGACCATGTTAACTTTTTAAATCAGTTACAAAGAAAGTTAACTCAAGGTTAGCAGTAAGAAGCTTGTCAGACAAGTGTTTATAATGGAGAACGTAGTTATAGATGAATCTAGTGACCAGCTAATTATAGAGCTGTCTGAAGAAAATCCTTCACTGATGGAATCAGCTGGAGAAGAAGGTGAGGGATTGCTAGTAGAGGAAGAGGAAATCTGAACTTTTACTAGTAGAGAAAAAAGAGAAGAAGATAGTGAGGCACCTTCCCCTATTACAAAAATTGACACAAATTGGGCAGATGCAGTTAACAGTGTCATGACTATGTCGACGATGGAGGCAATATTGATAGATCAACGTTTCAGCTTCGGATAATACAAAGTGTCCAACCCTTTATTTGGATGACCTGTAAAGAAGGTTAAGGGAGATACTGTACCCTTCTACTTGCATATTTTTAAGGAAGGGTTTCATCTACCCTTGGAACCTTTCTTTTATCGAGTGCTAGCTAGACCTATATGGGATGTCACTGAACTAGTTAAAACTAAATGCTTGGGCAATGTTGGTAACATATTTCATTATTTGCAAGGAAAAATGGTGCACTCTGTCTGTCGAGGTGACTAGGCATTTATTTTCACTGAAGAAATAGGAAGAATATTGGTATTACCTTTAGTCTATCACAAAAAAATGTTGATAGATATTCCCTCGAAAGCTCACATCTCCAATGACCAATTTTTCATTATAAGTAAACGACCAAGTGCTAAATAGGGCTTCCCTATAGAATGGGATCATTGCTCTCCTATAACCAATATGAAGGTGACTCTGAATAAATCTTAGAAGAAGCAACAATAATTTTTCACAGGTCACCAATTTAAAGTAAGGGACTATGTGACTCCAAGGAAAATTCAGCAATATTGCATTGGTGTTGATGTTGTCCATTTCTCAGAGGACCCTGCTCGCCCTGCTAGGAAGGGAAGCCAAAAGCGCATTATTACACAAGGTAAGATTTTAATATTGGGTTTAGTATCTCAATTAGGTATGTTGTGTAAACTGATTCATTTGTTTTAAAATTCACCTTCTATATGTGGCTCGCCAATAAATATGTTTACCTGAAACTAGCATGAGGGGGAGCAGAAGGAGGTACCAACTATGAGAGGAGGGAACTTGTCGATGGTAGTTTGATTTTGGTAACTTAGTTTTTCTTTAATTATAATCATTTTGTATGTAGGAATGGATACTACAATGAGAGTTGCTTTAGCAGAACATAAGGCAAAAGAGGCTACATCCAAAAGAGAAAAAGCAAAATAAAGAATAAAGTTAGGGATAGCCAAGGCGACCTTCCTGTTGAGAAAAAGATTTTGTTCGAATTAATTGCAGCTTTCGCGTCTCTAGTCGAAGTCATGACTTCTGCTAGCACAGCTCTCATGGAGGCTACTTTAGTTGCAACTAGTTGTGCGAAGACTAGACCGACATCCTCTCCTGGCGTGCCTCTCAGGCCGTCATTGCCATTAATTGGGATAAGTGAACTAGAAAGCCTAAAGATTAGCTGCACCCTTGGAGGAATAATACTTTGCCATCCAGAGGCATTTTATGTGATGGGGATGTGGCTTATAGATGGGCAAATCTCACGGCAAACTTGGAGTCTAAATTTGCTTGTACAGTGGAGGTAGCTGTTTTTTTTTTAACAGTCTCTTTGTCTGGTAGACTTTGCAGACATAAACTACCCTTTTTTGCCAAATATGAAATGTCATAAAAAATCATGAAAATACTCAAAATGAGGCCATGGCTAGTAAGGTGAGGATGCAAGAATTGCAAACAAAGGTTAATAGCTTGACTCGCCAAAAACAAGAATCTAATGACTTGGCTTCAGAGGCAAAAGATGAGGTGTCAAAGTTAAGAGCTGATAATGAGGGCTTAAAGAATGAGCTGGAGGTGGCAAAAGCAAGTATAGAAAAATTGTTTAAAGACTTGGAGGAGTCAAAGAAGGCCTTCACCACTCGTGATTCAGAGCTAATGATAGCGATTGCTAGGATATCTAAGCTAGAGTTGCAGATGTTGAGTGTCGAATCCCAAATCCAAAATGAGCTTGCTCGTCAAAAAGTTTCTCTCTTAGGTCAGCTGTTAGCCTATGGCAGTGAGCACAGGTGAAGTGCCTTAAATGGCATTCAGTTTCTTAGAAGGCCTCTAAATTTAAGAGATACTCAGTTCTCCCAACATTTTGCACCTCTAAAAGACTTTAGTGTTTTATGGCTAACCCAAAAGGACATGGAGAAGATGCGTTCTCAGGACAAAGCTTTTATTATTCCAGCTTCTATCAGGGAGACCACTGAGTATGAAGATGGCTAGAGGAGAAGGATACAGGGGAGCAAGTCGACCAAGCAACAGTGGGTAGTGATCATCGGTGATTGTAATTTTTATTTTTGAACAATCGATGTAAATTTTTGAGCAATCGAAGTAAATTTTTAAATAATCGATGTAAATTTTTTATCGGATGAAATCCATTTATTAAGGCATTGCTTCTATTGTGCACTTTAACTGTTTAATTTTATGAACATAAGTAAACTCTTTTGTATTGGCCTTGGTAGCCTACCCCTCTTTGTTTTAGGATAACCTTATAGTAGGTGGTTATCGTTACACCTTTGACTGTAATAAGTCATTGTAAGCCCATTAATAGAAAGAAATTTGTAAATTCATAATTGTATTCACCAAATGGGTTTAAAATTTATAAGTAGTACTTTTTCAAATGTACAACATTCCAAGTGTTAGGCAATGGTTTTCCCATCTTGTCAATCAGCTTATATACACTAAGCCCTACTACTTTGGTGACCTGATAAAGTATTCGAGGATAATTTTTTTCTTTTGCCTAATGGTCTATTTGCCTTACAATTTTGTAAGACTAACTCTTCGACTTGGAATTATCTATTTTTTACTCATTTGCTGTAGCATCTAGATACTTGTTATGCCCGAGCTACTATTCATGCTACGATGTATTCTCTACTTTCTTCCAACAAGTTTAGGTTGATTCTTAAATATAAGTTGTTAAGTTCATGGTTGACATTGGCAACTCACTCTGGACCTCAATCTCTGTAGGAATCATGACTTTAGTGCCGTAGACCAGACTAAAAGGGATGGCACCGATTGCTTAGCATTCTGTTGTCCGGATTGCCTATAGTACTCCTGGTGTTTTTTTCACCCAAGCTCCTTTGGCGTCGTTCAACTTTTTCTTCAAAGGTTATAGTATATTTTTGTTTATGGACTTGACTTGTCCATTAGACTGAGGATGGGTGATTGAAGTATGGACCACATTTATGTGTAATTTTTTTACAAAAATTTTGTAGTTTATCTACTTGTAGCTATTTCCTATTATTGGCTATGATGACGTTCGGTATTTTGAATTGGTAGACAATGAATCTCTATATGAAACTTTTCATGGATCTGGTTGTTATTATAGCTATGGGCTTCACTTCCACCATTTGGTAAAATAGTGGCAGGCCACTATTAAAAATTTTCTTTAGGATGTCGCCAGTGGAAAGGGACCCAATATGTTGATCCTTCATACTAAAAAGGGCCATAGGCTGAAGATTTATTTTAAAGCTTTTGCTGGCTATCTGGGAACTATGGCAAAACATTGGCACTTGTTACATTTCTTCTCTAAGTTTATGGTATCTTTCGTTATGGTTGGCTGAAAGAGCCCTTGCCTGAG
Organism: Adansonia grandidieri; assembly: GCA_038382065.1. Taxonomy (NCBI): domain Eukaryota; kingdom Viridiplantae; phylum Streptophyta; class Magnoliopsida; order Malvales; family Malvaceae; genus Adansonia; species Adansonia grandidieri. The sequence goes on along the minus strand of JBBYHK010470350.1, from coordinate 5,311 downwards.
TGCTTTTTGTGCCAAAGTTCTGCCCCCCAAGTGATTGCTACAAACACTTTCATGAATTTCTTTGAGCACGTAATCTGCTTCGTATGGGTCCAAACATTTAAGCAAAAGATAGGTAAAGGATATTTTAATATAAAATACCATTGATACTAGTGTACTTGGTGACCTTTTTTTTTTATTTGTCATTTTAAGAAAGGATCATTTAGAGCTGAGTTGGTTTAAAAGAACACCATGATCAGTGTCATTAAGTTATCAGCTTCACCAGTTCCTATTTCATGGACATACAGATCATATTCGGGCATATGAACATATTCAAGTAAGATCTTTTCTTTATTTATGATCTCCAGACTACTTGCTATTTTGGACATTGAATTAATGATGGTATTTTATTCATGTGGGATGCGCTCAAACATGGTTTGATCAAACACAAGGGTGAGTTTTGAGACTATAGCATGATATTTGGCTAACTTTTGATCTTTAACCTCATATTCCCTATTTATTTGATTCACCACCAATTACGAATCTATATAATCTAGTGGGTGGCTCCCGGACTCCTTGTTAGCTTTATCCCTGTTATGAGGGCTTCATATTCGATAGCGTTGTTTGAGGCAAGGAATTCAAAGGGGGTTGATTAAGAGAATTCTTGCACCTGATTTTTCTTTACTCGATGATCTGTTAGCATACAATTTCTAATATTTCTACTTATTTTCCCTTCCCAAAGGATTAAAAAGTGATGGCTCACCAATAACTTATCCAACGTGCATTTTATGATGCCTGGTTCGATAAGCATTGAAAATGAGCATTTGATAACAAAATCAGCTAACGCCTATTCTTTGATTACTTTTATGGGCATGTACGTTAGTCCAAAGTCACTCAGCTTGACGCTCCACCCAATCATCCTTCTCGCTAATTCCACTTTCTAATCTATCAGGACTATGATGGGAGAGCTTAGAAGTACTGCTATAGCTTTCTGGCCGCTATTATGAGTGCATAGGTCAACTTTTCTTTCTTTGTATAATTTGCTTCCCCTAATTGATGTGCTCTACTCATGTAATAGATAGGTTGTTATATCCTGTTGTTCTCATTTACCAAAATGGTGGTGACTGCTTCATCAGATGTAACGAGATATACAATTAAGGGATCGCTAGGAGAAGGACTGGTCAACATGGGCAGCGAGCAGAAGTAATTTTTTAGTTGTTCAAATGCCTGCTGACACTCTTCTATCCGTTTATATATAGTAGCAGCCCTAAGTAACTTAAAGAAGGGTAAGCATTTGTCAGCGAATTTTGAAATAAAATGGTTGAATGTCACAATTCTTTCCACTAGTCTTTGTACTTCTTTAGTCAACCTAGGTCGAGGCATATCCAAGATCGCCTTAACTTTTTTTGGGTTTGCCTCGATTCCTCTAGAAAAAACCATAAAACCAAGGAACTTCTTGGCCGTTACTTCGAGCGTGCACTTAAAAGGATTTAACTTCATATTATATCTTTACAAGATCTCGAAGGTTTCTTCGAGATCAAGAATATGCTGCTCAATCAACATGTTTTTTACTAGCATGTCATCGATGTAGACTTCCATGGATTGACTAATTTGGTGCTTGAAAATCTAATTTACCAGTCGTTGATAGGTGGCCCCAATATTTTTAAGTCCGAAAGGTATAACTTTGTAGTAGAAAATCCTTTCTTTAGTAAGGATGGATGTTTTGGCTTCATCTCACGGATTCATTCGAATCTGGTTGTAGCTAGAAAAAGCATTGATAAATGAAAGGAACCAATGTCCTGCTGAGGCATCAACAAGGTGATCTATTGATGGCAGCAGGACTATCTTTAGGGCATGCTTTGTTAAGGTAGGTAAAGTCAATACACATTCTCCACTTACCATTTGGTTTTCTCACCATCACCATGTTAGCAAGCCATTTTGATACATTATCTTCCTTATGTATCCAGCAGATAGAAGTTTATCAGTTTTTTCCCTAATCGCTTAAATCTTATCTGGTGTAAATCTTCATTTATTTTACTTCACTGATTTAACATGCTGACTGACATTCAATGTATGCATTATAATGTTGATATTGATACCTAGCATGTCTGCCACTGACCAGGCAAAGACGTTTGCATTTTGATGTAAAAAGTTCATGAGGTTGCCTTTAGCCTTTTCTCTAAAGAACTTCTGATAGTCGTAGACAATTTAGGGTCGATGGATATAAAGAGATCTTCTCTGTCTCTTCAGCTGGCTGTGATTTTGGATGATGAAGATTACTTTTAACATCCAAACTTTTGAGAGTCAAAGCGGTCAGGCTGTTTAGTGTTATGGTGTTAATTTATAGTTTGCTTTTTGCTGAAGCTTCTTTGTTCACAGCGATAAAGCTATCATTTTTCTTATTCATCTAAATGGATATCAGGTGACAACATCGGGCTGCTGTTTGGTTGACCTTCATATATCCAACCCCTATTGGAGTAAAAAAATTTAACTATCAAATAGTAGATCGCAGTAATCAACTTTACCTTCTTCATGATCGGTCGTCCAATGATGATATTATATGCCGAGGGTTAATCTACCACCAAAAAATCTACCATTACTATTACAGTATTCTTTCCATCTCTGAGGGTAACAGGCAAGGTGACTGAGCCATTTATAGGTTTGGGTTGGTTAGCAAACCCAGATATTGGCAGGAATGGACGCAGATTGTTTTTATTTTTACTCTATTTTTTGGAACGCACTCCATTAGAGGATCTCCACTGTGCTACCATTGTTTATTAGGATTCTATCTACTTTATAATTTCCTACCATGGTAAAGATGACTGTTAGGTTGTTTCTATTATTGGTGCCTAGCTCATCATCATCATTGTTAAAGATAACCTTCAATTATCCTGGCGAGCCCTTTTAGGGTATGTATCGATCGTAATAATAGATCGTAAATGTTACTTTCTCTTGGACTTATTATTTCCCTAACTTTCATGGCTTCCACTAATAACATTACTTGTGCCTGTAACTAGGCATTTTCTTACAGCCTTTTCTTGGTGTCGGTCCGGTTGCTAATAATGTTTATCACGATCTTTGTTGACAAACTAATTATTTTCTCCTTTATGAATAAGGCCTCATTTGCGTTCTTCAAGGTGATGCAGTCTTCTGTTATGTCCAATGTTATCATGAAATTCACAATATTTCCTAGGGTTTCTATGCTTTCATAAATAGGGTCTTTCCACCAAGCCTTCCCTCATGATGGCATGCAAAATTTAAGTTCTGCTAGTATTAAGAGATGTATAAGAATCATATTTATTATATGGCAAGGCCTAATCTCTTTTTCTGCCTGCTTATGTTTGGCTTGTCATGGACCCGGGTTGTTCTCTTAGCGGGTATCTATTTTACTTCTCTAGGGAATTGATCTGGCTTTTTTATATTTTGCCCAAAGCGATCTATTTGTTGTTCTCGGTTAGACCTTTCAAACTTACGATTTGCAATTTCTATGTCTTCGATGTCAGCATACTTCTGTGCTTTCTCATAGAGTTATAATAATTTTATTGGCAGGTGTCTATTAAGACATACTTTAAATGCTTATGGCGTACCTCGAAAATATATGCCAGATGGCCTATTCATCATTAAGGTCTTTGAATTCTAGCATGGCTACATTGAAGCATTGAACATACTTGCAAAGCGTTTTGTCTAGATTCTGTTTGACAGCCATTAGACTACCGGCTATCCTAGCTGCCGTTCGATAGCTACTAAAATGAGCCATGAATTGTCTGCCAAGCTGATCAAAATTCACAATAGACCCTGGCTTCAAGGAGTACCACTAGGTGCGGTTGGGCCCACGAAGTGTCGTAGGAAATATCTAGCATTGAACAACGTTAGGGAAGTCTCAAAGGTTAGGAAATGCTTAAATATGATTCAGGTGATCCACTGGATCTGTTGTGCCATCATAAGTGTCTGGTAAGAGCTTGATCTTCTTGGGGACAGGGACTTGTCTGATATCTAAGGACAATGGGTTATGCTCGGCTTCTAGCTATTCTAGTAGTCATCGTTTGGTTGTTTCAAGTTTTTAATTTCTTGTTGGAGGATTAGCACTTGGTCAGCTAGAAAGAGGTCTTGTGCTTGGCGATTTGTATAGTCTTGCCTTACTGGTTGATTATTGTCTAGAGTTGAATAAGAGCTTTCTTGGATTTCACTACTTTCCTAGTTTGTTTACTAATTCATCGTGCTTAAGCTCTTGTGTTTAGTATTTAAACTATGATTTTTTACGTTGGAGCGATTGGGCAGCTGATTTTGGCAGTTTGTTTGTGCTTGCTACAACTGGTTTATCTGTTATTACTGTTGTTGCAAAATGGCTTGTTGAGTCACCAATTCTTTTTTATGTTATTGCTGGATGAATGCTTGTTGAGCCGTCATTTGACTTGTTAGTGCTTGAAATTGGGCCAGGTAATGACCTTGTAAGTCGACCTAGGGCAAAGTAGGCATCACCAATAATGAGGTAATAGTATGCTTGCTGTTACAAAATTTGGCCAGTCAACAACAGATATGTTAGAAGTATTTGTTCCACTGACAGAATGCTTAGAGATAACGGGCTTTCAAAAATAAGGGTGGTTAGGTTAGGTGTTAGGGATAGAGAAACGAAGCTAGTAAATTTTGAAAGTAGTTTAATGATTGAGGCCAAGCATTGGATGAGAAAAGAGGTTTGATAGTAGGGAAAGGTATAGGGGAATGGGGGAAAGATAGGCATTGTTGTCATGACTATAGAGTGAAGACCTACTGTCATAGCAAGGTTTGGGGTTATAGGTTCAGGTATAGAGCTGACTGGAGTTGGCTTACCACAAAAACGGTCTGGGTGAAAGGGACAAATTCAGTTGTCTATGATGTCATGATGCTTGAAGACTACTGATGTTTTCTAGTGTGAGGGCGAATGTTCCCACAAACAACTCCAATTGTTGATACAATGATTTGCGATGACATTTGGAAGGCCAAGAGACACTTGGTTATTGAACCTGCAAGGCAAAGAAGGTTAAAAGGTGTCGGAGTAGGTACTCTGAAATGCACTCGATGCTTAAGGCAGTAAAGTAGGCGAGCTAAGGAAAGGAGTTAGAGATGTGTATGTTCTGAATAACTTACCTCCAAGGAACCATGGAACCTTTATAGTAACTTATTAGGCATTCATCATTATTTATAACTCTATGAAGATAGAGTTTATCGTTGACTAATTCCCCTTAGATAAAGATCGACAACATCTTCTAGCATTATCATAAAAGATTATTATCTCCTAGTAGGTCTAACAACCTTAAACACCATGCTAAAACAAATGGGAGCATTCTACAATATGTAT
>JBBYHK010470310.1:34916-81906 GCA_038382065.1 Adansonia grandidieri | reverse complement strand
ATAATAAAAATATGTAATATTAAGTTATATTACTAATCATAATAATTTATGTAATAGATAATATAACTTATGTAACTTTAATATTCGTTGATAATTTTAAAATATTTTTTTATGATAATGATTTATATAACTTATAATATGTTTATGTAATTATAATAATCTTATGTATTATTATATAATAATATATGTAAAAACTAAAAAAAAAAAAAGCAACCAGCTTGGGGCCTCATGGGAAGCGCTCCCAAAGTCCCCATCCCATTATATTAATGCTTTGTTTAATAAAAAGGGGAAAAAAAAAAGTTAGTAGTTTAATGATTAAGATTTATAACAATATGTGTTTTTATAATTCAATCATTAGATTAAACACCATTAAAGGAAGGTTTATTTTCGACAATCCATTGAAAATATTCATAAACTTCCAATGAAAATCAAGTATTTCCAATGGAATGTCCAATGAAAATCAAAATTTTGTTGGAAATTGTTGAATTTCTTTGGAATTAAATTTGACATGCAACTGTTCATACATGCCAAATTAATTTCTGACGAAATTGAATAATTTCCAACAGATAAATTCGTCGAAAAATATTTTTTGTAATTAAATAAAAAATTAAATATTTATTTTGTCAAAGATAATCATTTCCGATGAAATGTACATTGGGAGATAAATCAAATCGGCAAACCTTTTTTCAACAAAATTTGTAATTGGAAAAAGCCTAAATTGCATGAAGTGTACTTTCTCATATAAATGTTGATCGCCGACGCTCCTTCCCTCATTTCTCCTTTGAATTCCAAATTTTCTTTCCTCTTAAGCTCTCTTTATTTTACGTGATTTGAAAGTAATTTTTTTAGTTTTTAGGGTTATTTTTGCTAGCGTTGTACGATTTATGGTTTTTTTTAATTAATTTGTTTGTGTTTCTATAGGTTTACGTGATCTTTTTCTCTTTTGGCTTTTCAGTTCTCTCCTATATATTAATCTGGTATTTTATTTTATTATTATTATTATTTTTAAATGATTTTTTTGTTTAGGGTTGTATATATATGTTTTATTTATTAGGGTTTAGGGTGTTATTACTAGATATTATTTTTAGATTAATTTTTACAAATTTTTAGGATTTATAGATTAGTTAAAAATAATGCTAGGATATTTTCTAAGTATAAAGCTATGTCATTTTCTTCTCTATTGTCAGTGGCTAAGTTGTCATCGCATTACTTATCGTGCTATAGAAAGCATAAGTAAGTTAAATTTTATATAAATTTAAATAATTCTTTTTTCTTTTTGTTAATTGTGCTATAAACAAACTATTTAATTTTTTAAATAACTTTATGTTTTAAATCTATTTATGTTATAGATATGATTAATTTTTAAGTTTAAATTTAAATAATTCTTTTAAATATGCATTTATCTTTTAAATATATATACGTTATATATATGATTAATTTTTTTTTCTTATTGTTGTTATAGATATGATGCGAACTACTGGTAGAGGTAGAGCTCGAAATGGTTAAACCCCAATGGGAGGTTATATTTATGGCATTTAGAGCAACTACCTTATGTCATAGGTTAATGGATATAGGGATGTACGTGATAGTTGAGTAGGATCGATCTTCTTCCCTCGTGATATTTTTCATCTGATCTCCTAGAGTTGTAGATGGATGAAGGTCAATCAAACCCTGCTGATACATTGCTATCTATAGCAATGTCTGATGCAACTGATCCTCCTGTTGCTCTTAAGCCTAAAGCAGGTGGTTTGTCCACTGCACCAAGGAGATAAGATAGAGATCAGACGAAGACATTGTCGTCTGTAGCTAACCCTACTGATAGGTTTCAGCTTACATTATTAAGAAACATGTAAGTTTAATAATAAATTTGTTATGATAAATTAATTAAGATTAAATATTGTATTCTAACAACTATCTTATTTTATTGTAGGACTTTCGTCAAGTTGACCATGAAGACCAATATTGCTGCATTGATTAGGCAGCATTACAGTGCACTGTGGTCGACTTGGGAGAAGATCTCTGTTACGATGAATGACCATATGTTCATTATTTTGAGGTAAACTTTCAATTAAAAGCAATTTTTACTTAAAATTTTAATAAATTTTAAAATATAACAGATTTTCTTATGTACTAATTATAATTTTTTTGGATTAGGTAAAATGCCAATGCCCTACAAAACAAGCACTTTGTTATGACAGTTATTCGAGGCCATTAGAAGGGAATGATTCAAGGATATGATGAACACGAGCACAACAAAATGCTTTAAAAATCTTTCAAACTCCCCGCACTGAGGACTGTAAGAGTTATAAGTGCAATTGGATCACAGTCCTTGTATGGGACTAGCTTGTTGACCTCTAGAGTTCATATGTCTAGCAGGCGAAATCCACTAGGGCATCAGTGAACCAAAAGATGGAAAAGGAAGGTTCCATCAAAAAACACACTAGTAGGTCAATTCCTTTTTTGTGATTTAGCAGAGGATGGTAAGTAATCAATTAAACTATTTTTCAATTATAAAAATTTTATTACACAACAATTTTGTAATTACTTATATTATATATGTAAGTTTGAATTAAAATATCTATTTTCTTTCATTGTGGCCACAACAGCTACAGTGTAAGCCGACATTTTTAAAAGTCTTGACGCAAACTCAGCGATGTGCTCGAGTTACTAAAGACTATGTTGATGGAAAGTCTTGTGCTATTAGTGTAAGTGATAAAACTATTATAGATTTACAATTGCTATTATTTTGCATTAAATATTAATTATACTTTTTTTTGTTTTTGTAGGAAAACTATGTTGTAAATTTGCAACAGCAATTTAGGATAATATATCAGCATATCTTGGTTTTGGCCCTCAGAGTTGGTCTTAAGCTATTAGAGGCATAAAAATGACTCGGACACATGTCTATGGGGTCTGGAACCAGGTTAAAGGCATGCCAAATTTTTTCGCTATTAAAGCATTTTGCTCTATTAAGAAAAGCACCCTTATAGTGGGAAGGGTATTTTACCCATATGTATCCTTGCCTTCTTTTTTTTTCTCTTTTGTGATTTTTTTTATAATTTTTTAGTTAGAAAATATAAAATATTTCTAATTAATATAATAAATAAACTTTATAATTATATTTGTTGTTATTAAATATATATAAATAATTTAAATATAATTTAAATTTTTAAATAAAATTTTAATATAATAAATTTTAATTATTATTTAACACAAATATAATTTTAATATATATTTTATTATTTAATATAAATATAATTTTAATAATTTTAATTATTTATTTTACATATAGATACACATTTTAATCAAATGGCTTTAATGATTATTTCGCTTTCTTACCATCATATGCCTCACCTTTACTATTGCGATTGAATCCAAAATATATCTTACTACTGATTTAAATCTAATCGCTACAATACCAAACTCACTGCTACAAACTAATTTTACGGCCACTGTTATTTTCAATCTCATTAGAGCTAATCTCACTGTTCCTCCAAATGGACCCTAAATGTGTTAAAATTTAAGAAATAAATATGATATGTGTAATAAATGTTTCATGTTAATCGGTTATTTTTTTAGAGTTGTTAATCGTATTATTTAAATATATCATGTTGTGTTTCTTACATTGTTTTTGTGTTTATTAAATATGTTATATTCATATCGTATTTTTTGTTTTGTATCTAAAATTGTAAAGATTATTCTTTTTATATAAAAAAGGATTGTTATTCGTGTACTAGGAATGATTTTTTTTTTTAACTCTACAAGTGAGATTAAAAAACGATTACATGTTTTATTTATTAATTTTTTTTAAATATATACTATATACATGTGGTCGTATTTAACCAACTTATGGAGTTAAAAAAACTCTACTATCTATGTACCTTATAATAATCCATCAAAAAAATGACAATGATTTTGGCTTAATTCCTCAAGCTTAACTATAGTATTGATAAAGGCCACATTAGGTCAGTACATATCAATTTTAAGGTAAAATTTCATTTTTTTCACTGGATGTACTTGCTTGTATCAATTTGTATCAGTTCTTATTGATTTTTACAAGATTTTGATTTTTTCATACTTTTAAAATTTGACTTATTGGATTTTTTAAACCGATTTTTGATTTTTTTTATCTTCATCATTTTTTATTTTTTTTGTAATTATATTTAAAAATAAAATATATTCATCAATTTAGAGTCATAATTAATTATATTTTAAATACTTTAATAATTATTAAAGAATTTGAAAAAAATTATATATAAAAAAATTTGAAAAATGTCTAAAACAATATACAAAATTATATTAATACTGTTATATATTAATATCATAATAAAAACGATACTTTTAGCCATGACTGTAAAGTGACAGGCTAGTATAATGTTAATGTACTACTGTAAATTAAAGCTGGTTCTGGTTGATAAAGAGAACAGCCTGAAGGAATGGTACTTTAAAATTAGAACTCGCACTAATGGAAGCATTTGATGAATACAATAAATATGGTAAAAAAATCTATACGTATATATATATATATATATATATGGTTTTAACATTTCCTATTCACTAATTTTATTTATTGTCTTATACTATATGCTAATTTTTTTTCAATCCATGAACTCTTTAAAACGAATTAATTAAACGGTAATTATTGTTTTCCAATGGTACAAACAATGCGTTTAGCTCATGCATGTTGTCATTAATTCATCTTATTATTTACTGCAAGGTCTGCCTCCTCCTCCACTTGATGTACCAGGATATGAGCTGGGAGTGCTATAATAAGAAAGAACCTTTCATCCAGCATCCAAAGATTATCATCCTCTTCGTCATCATCAATATCAATTACTTTTAATCAAAATACTGTTGCAGTAAGTCTATGGTCTGAAAGCAGCATGTGCCCTACCACCTGCGAATTTAAGTTACGATCATGTCATGTTTATGATTATCGTGATTAATTACAATTAATAATGATGGTAAATATTGATTTGAAAAAAATTGATATCTAAAATAGTGGTAGTAGTATCACGTTACGCCAGTCATTTAGACCAATACCTACAAAAGACAAAGAACTAACCGAGATTCAGAAATGAATCCTGAGGGGTTTCGGCAGAAGCAGCAGCAAATGACATGAGAACCAAGACGGGTAAGAAAACGAACACCATCTTCAACTGGGCTAAAGCCGTTTGTCAAAACCTGGGAATTAAATCAGTAAAGAAGTCGGGGACTTAATTAGCTTTGAAATAGTCGAGGATAAGGCAATGCAATGCAATGGGATGATGGAGAAAAAAAATGCAATTTATAGTATTTATAGACAGAAAATCTCAGAGTTTCAGTAAATGAAAATTAATCAAAGACGGCTGAAACATCATAACCTGTCGGTCCTCTCGATCTGGAAAGGATTGCTGACAATTAAATTAAAGAATTCAATGAACGACTTGGTCTTACGGCTAGTTGGCTGTAACCAAGACAAACAAATACATGAATGTTTGAATTGTAAAAAAAAGGGTTGAAAACCTTGATATAAATGGTACCGTATTTGAGAGGCAACTTGATATTTTCTAACATTAATAGTAATAAATTTAAATGATAATCTTCATAAATGATTGAAATCAAAGTCGTAGTAAATTGGTTACGTAAGTGTTTTGAATTTGGAAAATGGTTAAAGAATTAATATTATGGTTAACGGAATTTTAAAATCGCGCCTCAAAAGTATATAACTAAAAAGTTACTAGTCTACGTTAAAATTTTCAGGATGTCTATCTTAAGAGAAATTTATTAAGTAATGCATGTAGCAGTTTCCTTTGACTTACTGTATTATTTGCATTTATGTATATATCTAATATGAAGTATTTAAGGAAAAATATTATATCTTAACAATCATCATCAATTTAGTTATTGAAAACATTTATGTACGTTATATTTTATATTACAATAATTAAGGAGAAATTTTATATTTTAATTATCATTATTAATGAGAAAATTCTAAAATCAGCTCCTTACAGTAAACTTCTCATCAGCTTAAAGTAACAGAAACCATTTGATCCAAAATACTTCACCTTAAAAAAAAAAAAAAAAAACACTTGGTTAACCGGTTAGGAAAAATTTCAAAAAAATAAAATATAATAATAATTATTAAAAGTGTAAAGCGAGAAAAATAATTGCAAAAAAAGAAATAATAATTATGAGAATTATTAATAAAGAAACTATAATTATCATTTTATCTTTACTTTTCGTCTTATCTTTTGGTCACATTTATCCTTGACAGCAATTCAATAGGGGTCGATTCGTTGGGTAGGGAACCAACCCCTGACCAAAATATATAAATTATGTGCATTAAATTATAACATATATAAATTATATATATTAAAAATACTATTTAACGATATTAAAAAATTAAAAATATTTAATATTAAATCCTAAATTTATAAAATAAAAAATATATTAAATCTTAAATTATAAAATATAAAATATTTAGTTTTGATGAGTCGTATATTTAGCTATGACGAGTCATAAATTTAGTTATAGTCATACGTACATCTCGCTATGGTGAATCGCATATTTAGTTATAGTATTTTGTACATTAATTATAGTCGTTCGTATATTTAATTACTATTTTATGTAATATTTTGAGATTTCATATAATTTTTTATTTTTATTATTTTTATATAATAATTTGAGACTTTATATAAAATGTTTTTTTTTTATTTTTAAATAATTTAAGATAGCCAAAAGACGAGATAAAAATTGACGTAAAATGATAATTATAGTTCTTATTAATAATTCTAAAAATTACTATTTCTTTCTTTAGAATTGATATTTCCTTGTTTCATTTTTTAATAATTATTATTACCTTTTACTATTATGAAATTCTCCTTTATTGATGATGTTACCATTTAATATAACATATTTTTTATTTTTATTATTTTTAAATAATTTAATATAAAATATGTTTTTTTGTTATTTTTAAATAGTAATTTAAGATTTAATAAAAATATTTTTTATTATATGATATATATTAATTTATCACAAATTACGTATAAATTTATGTAAATTGTAATATTTATATGTAAATTTTGTAACATTTAGTTGTAATTTTACCAATTAATAAAAATTATAAATTTATCCAAAAATTAATTTTTTCTTAATATAATATAATTATTACTAATATATACAAATAAATTATTAAACTAAACAATATGAAAATTTTTTTCACTTCAAAAATTACTACAAAAATTAATTCCCCACACATATAATATATTTAATAAATAATAAAAATAATTTCTTGAAAATTATAGTTAATTTTATTAAAGAAATATTTTATATACATATATTACATATTTAGTAATATTTTAATATAAATCTTTAATGTTTGTATGTAAATTCAATAATTTTTATATGTAACAAATTACATACATATATTACTTTCAAAGATTTTTTACACAAGTACATTACATATAACTCAAATTACACATAAACATCATGTAAATTATAATATTTATTTGTAATTTTTATAATGTTTAGTTGTAATTTTACTAACTAATAAAAATTATAAATTTATCAAAAATTATTTTTTTCTTAATATAATATAATTATTACTAATATACCCAAATAAATTATTAAACTAAAAAAAATAAGAAAACTTTGTTTACTTCAAATATTATTACAAAAATTAATTTCCCACACATAATATATATATATATATGTATAATAAAGAATAGACAATAATTTCTAAAAAATTATAGTTAGTTTTCTTAAAGAAATATTTTACATACATATATTACAGATTTGATAATGTTGTTATGTAAATCTGTAATGTTTGTATGTAAATTCGGTAATACTTGTATGTAACAAATTACATATATACATTGCATTCAAAGATTCTTTACAAAAATACATTACATATAACGCAAATTAAATAAAAATATTTAATACGCATTTATATTACCTATGGTAATAAATGTATATTATAGATAATATAATTTATGTAACTATAATATTTTCTATAATAGTACTTCTTATTACCTATTGATAATATATTTATGTAACTTACAAAATTTTTATATAAATATAATAAATTTATGTATTACAACTTTTATTATCTTTTATCATAATTTTTGTAAGTAAATAATATATATGTGTAATTGTAAAAAAATATGTAATACTTATTTATTTTACCTATGATAATTTACGTATATAATAGATAATATAATTTATGTAATTCTAATGTTTTATGTAATACTATTTTCTATTACCTAATTATAACATATTTTTGTAACTCAGAAATTTTTTATGTAAATATAATAAATTTATGTATTACAACTTTTATTATCTTTTATCATAATTTATGCATGTAAATAATGTATATGTGTAATTATAATAAAAATATATAATAGTAAACTATATTACCAATCATAATAATTTATATAATAGATAATATAACTTATATAACTATAATATTTGTTGGTAATTCTAAATTTTTCCTTTCAATGATAATGATTTATGTAACTTATAATATATTTATGTAATTATAATAAGTCTGACGGCTTTAGGCAATGAATAAGGTATTGTTAGAAAGATGACTCGAAAAGATTTAATGTAAAAATATTCCAAAATTCCTAGAAAATCACTTTCTCAACGGACTAAATTTTTGAAGTTAATTCTGTCTTGACACTGGTAGCATATGTAGGGGAAAAGACATACCGAACTTTGAAAAATTGTTTCGGGCTCATTCAAGATTGTTAAATTGTGAACAATACCTTTCCGAAAAGGGAATTTCATAAAAGTTTTATAAAAAATATTTAAATATTTTAGAAATATCGTCTGATGGGTCATAATGGCCCAAATAGAATATCGCATGTGGGTTCTAGAGGTCTCCAATAGCAAAGGTTCAAAAAATTATAACTCCCTCATCTAGAATGGTCCGAGGGCGAACAAGACACCTTTGGAAAGGTAATTCGATGCCCTTTAAAAGAAAAATATTAAAAAAATCAAGGAATATATTCTTCTGGTTCAAAAATGATTTTTTAAACTTAGACTACAATGCTGCCAAAGCAAAACAAGGGGCTATTCGATATTTTCAGTTTCTTTTTCAAAGATGGGCTTGGGTCTAGGACGTTTGAATGTTTGTGACAGAAAGTAACATGGGCAGCACAAGTTCATTCCACAATCCTAGAGTAGTTTGGGATGATGAAATAACTCATTGACCATGTCACTAAAGGGAATATTAGACTCAAGATTAAGGTTTAATACTTTAACAACTAAAAGAGGATCAATTTTTTTTAAATAGCATCTTTGAACCCATTTTACTGTGAATCCAAAGCCGAAATGTTTGAATTGTCCCCAAGATTGGGAGACCAATTTTATGAAAAAATTAAATCCATGCTATTCTTCATCTATTGGAGGTAACATGAACTTAACTTGGGGATTTTTTCAAAAATCAGGTTTTTAGGAAACAACAAGTATTTTTGACAAGGATGTCATGAACAAAATACAACACACACAAAGATGAACATGGACTAAACATGCAAACACATAAACATGGCATGTTGACATGGAAATGGGTAATAAAAATGAAAAAAAGGGTAAATAATGTGCATGGAATTGAGATGAACATATTTAAACATAGAAATGTATGCCAGAGTTGTCAAGACAACATTTATATGTCATGAAACTCCTGAAAATACAAGAAAATGCATGAACATACATGAGACATGTTAAGGTGAACATCCAAATATGAGATGACTTTGTGAATATGGAAAAAACATGGCAAGAAATGCATGAGTTGAGGCTGTGATAATGATGAAGATGAAGCATGGCATATTTGCATATACAAATAGCATCAAGGTATCAAGAGGGTCCTCAAGATCCTAAGACTACCACAACCAAGCCTACAATAATGCATAAGAGTCCTAGGATAATCATGGCAGCATAAATGGTTTACTAAAATGGTATAGATGATAAAACAGAGAATGTATGGAAAAAGGTAGAAAATGTACCAAAAATCTTGAACTTTTTCTCCCTTCCTAAATTAGTGACTTTAAGCTCAGTTCTTTCTCTCATTTTGCTATTATTTAGAAAGAAAAGCATGAAAAGAAAAAGTTTTCTAGTAATATGGTGGCTGGTGGGGTGTTTTGAAGGTGAAAGTGTGTAAAAGGTTGAGCTTTTGGAGGTTTTCTAGTGGTGGTTTTGGGAAGCTACGGAAATGGAAGAAGGTTGAGGGTGCAAGGCAATGGAATAATGTTTTTTTTTTTTGGAGAGTTTTTACAGTTGGAGATTGCTGGAGAGTGTTTTCTTTCTTGCTGGGAATTGTTGGAGAAATTTTTCTTTTGAGGTAGTTGGAAGTCTCCTTTTGAGAATGGCTGGAAGTTTTCTTTTATTCAATGCTCAGCCAATGCTTTTAGGAGACAAAGAAAGGGCATTTTTTATCTTTCTCTCATGCACCAGTTGACATCTTCAGCTACTGTGCTTAGCTGATTTTTTTTTATTGGTTTAGCCATGCTGAGCATTGAGGCAGAAAGGCTGTAACAGCTTATAGCTGGAGATATGCTTGCCATGACTTTTTACAACCATATATTTTATGAAAGTGACCCTTGCCATTGGTTATTTGGGCTCTCAAAATTGGTTTAAATCTGATTATAAGCTCATGGTTGAGGTTTGCAATGATGTATGATAGTTTCCTGGTGCAAAAACTTGTTTAAATCAAATTTTTAAGGCTGAAAAAATGGCTCGAACTAGGCAAAAATGCCTTGGTGTATCGATACAAAACATGATGTATCAATCCACAAGGTACTTTGGCCCATAAGTATCGATACAACAAGCTGTGTATCGATACTAAGAGCAAAAAAATGTTTCTAGTCTCAAGATTTAAAGGCTTGTATTGATACTTCATTGATTTGTCTCAATACTCATGCTTGTGTATCGATACATTTTGTCAAAAATCATAATTTTAGCTACTGCCAAAGTTTGTATTGATACAAACAGGCTAGGAATCAATACCACATCTTAGGTATCGATAGCAAACTCTCTTGTATCAATACTATATGTAAAAATTCAAATTTTTGGTGATGCAAAAGCCTCATATCAATACTTATGCACTAATATAACTTGTGCATATCTGTAGTTTCTCGAATTACCTCAATTTGGTCATAAATAGTTTGAAATTGATCTGTATACTCATCTAAATGACTCTGTTAACACCATGAAAAATGGCCTTAGATGCCTTATTTTACATTTTTCTTTAATGTAACCCATAGGCATTTCAGACCTTCACAAAAAAAAAAATCACCTAGTGCCATGTCGTCTAATAGTGCTTGGCAACACGGCACTGACAATCCCCCTCCAATTTTTTTTTTTTATTTTCTGATTTTATCATTTTTTAATTGAGTCTTAAGATGCCAAAAATTGTTCCGGACAAAGTGAGGTGTCTACAATATGTTAACCTAAAAGTAGAATGAAAAAGAAGGGTAATGAGTTGTTTTTTTTTTTAAAAAAAAATCAAACAAAATTAAAATGTACAAGTACAAAAAATTAGCGATTCAAGTAATTAAAAGTGATAGTATGAAAATTAATAGAACCCTTAAAGAATAAGGAATGAAGATCAAGCTTGGTAATTTGAAAAGGTTTAGTCCGTTATAAGGCAAGTGTATTGTCCTTTTTTAATTTTTCTTGTCAAGAAATTCTTATTCCACTAGAATTTTCAAATCTTACAACTTTTTTTTTTTTTTGTTAATGTATAAACTTTACAAACTAATCTTAGCCCCTTAAGATATATTCAAATCCTAATACAAATATAAAAAATTAGTCTTTCTTTGTGAGTGTTTTCCTTCTCAAACTAAGAGTTTGTTATGAGTAAGTTTTTTCTTAAGTATTTTGAGTTTTTTATTGATTTTTTTCTTTTTTTTTTTCAATTCAGAGGTCAATCTTTGCTTTAGTATTATATAATTTTATCATTTTCATCTTCTTTGATTCAATTCATCTTGAGTTTTCTTGAGTTACTGTGTTTTTCTTGTTTTAGATTTTGATTGTTTTTTGATTTCTTTGTAGGAACTAGTGAACTAGAAACAGCCTTGACAGGGAAATAGAAAGTCTCCACTTTAAAACAAAAAATTCTTCTAGAAGAGAAACCCATTTGGATTTGATCTACCTTCAAAAAAAGGGGAGTAAAGAATGCAGGAGGAAGTGGAATTGGTGCTTGAATCACCAATAGAGGATGCAAGAAAAGTGACTCAATTTAAAGTGATTGGGAAAATAATTATGGATAAACTTCTTAATAGAAGAGGAGTAAAAAATATTCTATAAAGAACATGGTCTAGTGAAGAGGTGGCAAGCACAGGAGAGCTGGGGAACAGACTATAAAACATTAAGTTTGTGAATCAACAGAGTATGGAGAAGACCCTAAATAATGGTCCTTGGTCGATCATGGGATACTATCTAATTTGCATAGATAAGAGGCAAAACAAACCATACAAGAGGTTGCATTTAACAAGATCCAATTCTGGATGCAACTACACAATCTGCCTTTAGAAATGATTGATAAAAAAAAATGCTATGAGAAGTAGTAGTATAATTGAAGATTCAAAAATAAAAATTAATGTAAATACATGGGAGAAAGGAATCGATAGATGCTTTCTAAGAATTAGGGTTGATGTAGAGGTTACTAAAGCTTTGTTGATAGGATTTTAGGTTCCAAAAGAAGATAAAGAAAAGGTTTGGGCAGAAAAATATGAAAAACTTGCTAATTTCTGCTATGATTGTTGTAAGATAGGGCATGTGAATAAAAACTATGAAAAAAAGAATGTGAGAGCAAAATATGAGGGAAGAAAAATTAAATTTGGGCCATAGGTAAGAGCAACACCAAGCAAGGGAAATTATGAGAAATGGGAAAAAGATAAGCAAAAAGTAAATGTGGATGCAATGAGGGGTTGTTGAGAAGAGAAATAGTAGAATGGGTGCTGCGAATGAGAATGAGTAGATGAAAATAAGAGCAAAAAAAGAAGGAAAGGGATGTAAGGTTAAAATAGCAATTAAAGGTAGATAAAAATGGAAGTGGTGAAACAAACAGTAAAAGTAGAAGCAGAAAAGACCGAGAACTAATATGAAAGGAAAAGGGTGAGGGGGAATCTCTAAAGTATAAAGGAAAAGAGGTAATAGTGGAAAGAAATAGGAAGGGTGTCGGATGGGGAAAGTAAATAGGATGAGAATGGAAAAAGATGAGGATAAACAAGAGATGAAAAAGAGAGGCAATTTTAGTACCTAATAGAGAAGTTATTCTAGTAGTAAGGGAAATGTCCAACTGAAGCAATGAAATGCTTAAACGAGAAACACCCAGAATAGCTTTGTAAAAACCTAAATCTGTGAAACATTAACTTATCATAAACTTAAAGCCAAAGCCTATATACCTCCCTAAACCAACAAGAAATAGATAATCAAAAGATTATAACCCAAGGAGTGCCATATAGTTGAATTGCCCGTAGAAAAAAGAAGGGAAGAAAGTGTAAAGAAAGAAAACATAAATCCTAAAATAGAACCTAGTACCATGGATGAAGTAAGACTAATATCATAATTAAAGAGGATAAAGTTGAAAATAAAGGCTTAGAAGATAGAAAATAAGCTGGCAATGAAAAAATAGAAGAAAAAAAAGCAATAATAAGCAATGGAATAAAGAAGAAAAAGTGATAAATGTAAGGTTAATAGGGATAGAGGAAGACAAAAAGAATAAGGATAAAGATATAAGAATGGGAAGAAAAAACACTGTAGTAAGGAAGAGAAAAAACAAAAGAGATAAGATTACGAAGGGAAAAATGAAAAAATAAGGCATGTTCTATAGGAGATATTGATTGAGCAGGTGGAAAATATAAGGAATGAATGAGGGAGTATGTTGGTTGAAGGTTTGGGTTGCTATCCTAAAATAGACACCAAGGGGCAATGAAGTGGCCATCATGAAACTGCTAAGGGATAGGATCACCCTTAACAGTGGAAGCCCTAAAAGGGTTGAAGAAAAAACATGGTCCTCAGTGTATCATTCTAATGGAAATAAAGAATAAAAATGATACACGAGAAAAAAAAAGAAGTTTTGAGATGTAGGATGCATGTTATGTGGATCTAGAAGGATTGAGTAGGGGTTTGGCTTTGTGGTGGAGCTGTCAGGTACAAGTCAAAATAGTAGGGAAGCGTAAAAATCTTATTAATTCAAAAGCAAGCATAAGAGATAAGGGGAGAAAAAGGTTTTTTTGGTCAATGGACCTTTAGAGTTTAGAGAAATATAGAAAACTTAAAGGATGATAATTGATAGAGCAAGGGAAATTTAATTTTCCATGGATGTGCATTGGAGATTTCAACGACACCTTTCATTTACATAAGAAGGAAAGAGGAAAGGTGAATGATGCAAGGAAAATTAATGGATTTCGAAACCTGGTTGAGCAGTGTGGGTTGATTGATCTAAAGTTTCAGGGACAGAGCTTTACATGGTAGAACAATAGAGAGGGTAAGCTAATAAAGGAAAGGATTGATAAAGTATTGGTGAATGCAGAATGGACAGCTACTTTTCAAAAACATCAGTTTTTAATCTTCTTATGGTGGGATCGGATCAATTCCCAATTCTGGTAAACTCTAATTATCAGGACAAGAAAGCACTAAGGATGTTTATGTTTAAAGTTATGTGGACTATAAATGAAGAATATGGGTCTATAATCAAGGAAGGGTAAAAGACATGAGTTGTAGGGTCTAAAGTTTTCCAATCAGTAAAAAACTTTAAAAAAGTACAAAAGATTGTTAATTGAGTGGTAAATAGCTAAAATTCAGGATCAGGAAACTCCTGAAGGGGGATGTGAGATGGTCCAGGGAATGGTAAGGGAACTGCAGGTAGTGTGGAAAAATAAGATGTATTGGATGTAGAGATCAAGAATTAAGTGGTTGCAAACAAGGGATAAAATACAAAGTTCTTCCACCAGTTTATAATACAAAAAAGGAGTTATGATAATATTTTTAGTTTGAAAGAAGATGGCAGTTAGATTGAGGATGAATAGGAAATTATGAAGAAATTTAATAATTTATACAAGAATCTGTTTACATCAGCTGGTAATAATCGAGGGGATAAAGTGTTAAAGGTTATCCCTGTATTAGTAATAAGGGAAATGAATCAAGAGCTTGGTAAAGATGTGACAAAAGAAAAGGTGGTGAACACAGCTTTTTAGCTAAGTGCTTTGAAAGCACTAGGGCTAGATGGGTGTAATGGAGTTTTCTACCAAAAGTACTGGGAGGTGATTAAGCAGAAGTAATCCAGCAGCTTAGACTTTTTTTTAATCATAGACATATGTTAAGGGAATTAAATAAAGAAATGTTATTTTAATTGCAAAAGTCAAGAAACTAGAGGAAGTGTGCCAGTTCAGACCTGTAATATGTTGTAACTATGTTTACAAAATTATTTCTAAAATGATTGTGAATAGGCTAAGACCAATAATAGAGAGTCTGATAACATAAACCAGTGTGCGTTTGTGGAAAACAATCAGATACAAAAATTATTCTTATAACTAGTGAGGCTTTTCATTATTTAAGAATAAAGAAGAAAGGGAAGAGGTGTGAAATGGCCCTGAAAGTTAATCTGAACAAAGGTTTTTTGAGGGCAGCGATGATTAAAATGGGTTTCAAGGATAGATGGATTCAATGATAATGAAGTGTATTTCTTTAATATCCTATGATCTTGTTGTTAATGGTAAAAAATCTATCATCCTACTACAGGTCCTAGGAAAGGGGATCCTTTATCCCCTACCTATCTTTATTAGTTGTTGATGTCCTCTAAGGGATGATCAACAAGGTCATGGAGTCTAGGAATCTAATAGGAATAAAATGAAGTAAAGATTATCCCCCTTTTCTCACCTTTTATTTGCAAATGCTTCTCTATTTTTTCTTAGGGCTACCAATGAAAATTGTCAAGCTATGCCTAACATGTTACAGAAGTATTGCGAAGGTTCAAGCCAAATGGTGAATCTGTCAAAGTCTAGTATCATATTTAGTACCAACACTCCTGAAGCAATCAAAAGTAAACTGGCAGAAGTGTTAAAAATTTTTGACTGAAAATCCGAGCACCTACACTGGCATACCATCAACTTGGGGCAAAACAAAGTGTGAACTTTGAGAGTAGCAAAAGACAAGATTCTTAATAAATCCAAGCATGAAAACTAACATTCTTGTCACAGAAGGGAAGAATGGTACTTATCAAGGCAGTGGCTTGCGCAATTCCAAAATATATCATGTTGTGTTTTAAGATCCCAAGGAAGGTTTGTGGTGAAATAAATGCAGCAAATGGCAAGCTTCTAGTGGTGACAACAACAAAAGGAAAGAAGGATTCACTGGATAAGTTGTAACAAGCTTACCATAAGAAAGGAAAATGGTGGAATAGGGTTTAAAGACTTGAGTTTTTTAATAAGGCACTTCTGGCAAAACAAGGATAGAGGATTTTGTCAAATCTTGATGCTTATTGGGTTAAGATATTTAAAGGAATTTATTTCCCAAAGTGTGAGTTTATGAAAGCAAAGAGGGGGCTAAAGCATCATTGGCATGGGCCAGCTTATTTGAGGAAAGAGAGCTTCTTAAGGAAAACATTATGTGGCAAGTTTTTGATGGGGAGGACACATGATTATAGATGGATAAATAGGTACCTAGGATGGCTTTTGAACGTTTTAGGGCTATGAAAATAGAAGGACAAGCTTAGGGAATTACAAAAATTGCAGAGATCGTATATAAAGAAAATGGAAAGTGGAGCCTTGAGGAGTTATGAGACAAAATACCGAAAGAAATTTTAAAAACAATTCAACCAATTCCAATTAGTAGAAAAAGAGGGAAAGATAAAATGGTGCGGCCTTCTAACAAAAATGGAGAATACACAGTCAAAGCAGGGTATCGTATACTGAGAGATTATGAACAGGGTAAAATGGATTGAGGCCCATCATCATCACATATGGTGGAGAAGGCCACATGGCAAACAATATGGAGGATACCTATACCAGCAAGAATTAAGAACTTCTTTATGGAAAGCTTATGGGAATTTAATTGCTACAGGAGAAAACTTATGGAAGAAAAAAATAAGAAATGATCCTATATGTCCGATGTGCTACAAAGCTGAGGAATCAGTTGAACACATCATCTTATCATGTGATTGGGTGAAAGTTGTCTGGTTGGAATTGATGAGAATATAAAGTGAACAAGGATAGAATTACATCCTTTGATAAATGGCTTTGCAAAATACTAAACTCTAAAATTAGTGATCTTGAATTTAGAAGGAAAGTACAAATAAATATTGCGGTAGCATCTTGGTGTATATGGAAAGAATGGTGCAAGGCAATTTTTAATATACAAAGAATCGACCAGTGTAGAGGTGATTAAGAGAATTATTGATTTTACAAGGGAGATTGTTGAGATTGAAAGATTGGAAAAAGATCGAAAACCTCTGAATAATAGTGAAAACATAACAAGCTAGAGGTGCCCACCTGAACGATGGATTGCTTTCAATTGCGATGTTGCATATGATAATGTGACAAAGGAAGTTGGTATAGGAGCTATAGTAAGGAATAGTGAAGGGAAGATTATTGAAGGAGAAGGGATGGTGGCCTGTGTTAATTCAAGTGTTGAAGATGAAGTAGTAGCTATTAAAAAAAGATTCAAGCTTGCAGTATCTAAAAAAATGAGAAAGATTATAGCACAGACAAACTGTAAGATACTACATGACTGTGTTGTAAAGAAAAAAGGGAGCAAAAGTTGGAGAATCGAGCCGCTCCTGAAGGACATCCATAGTTTGAAACAAAAGGTTGAGGAGGTAAATGTCACCATGATAAAAAGAATGGCTAATAAAGTTTTTGACTGTGTAGCTAATCGGTTTAAGATGAAGATGTGCATGAATAATTTGGTAAGTTTGCCCTTATCTTGCCTAGTCTATATTTTGAGAAAAAAATAGCTTTCAGCTTTGCTTTAGTTCAGCTTTCTGATGTATCTAGAGTTCTAAAAGATACTTGCATGCAAAGTAGTCTCAATCTAGGACCTAGATAGTTGTTAAATGAAAGTTTTGTGTAATGACTGAACATTGTAGAGTTTGAATTTAATGAATAAGCCTAAAAACAATTTGAAACACTTGAAAAATGAATAGCGTTTGCTTAGAAATACAAATTCATGATGTCTTTTAATTCTTAATAGTTGGCTTTTTTTTTTTTGTTATACTTTTGTAATCCTTAAAATTATTTTAACTAAATTAATTAGTCTTCATTTTTAAATCTGCTATTAGGAAACATACTAGGACACACAAAAGTGGCTGCTTATATGATTAATCAAATGAATTACTATTGATTTAATGGTCATCAATGGAAAAATTATTTCATTTAGTTTGAGGAGTTATTTTTAAGCTATTTATGGTTGACTAATATTTATTGTCACACATGAATATATAATTATACATTTTACAAATAATTCAAACCAATAAATGTTGGAAAATCAAAATAGTTATGTAGGGGAATTTTAAAAATTTTAAATTGGATCGTAATAAATTGTCTTGTTATATAAAATAAAACCACCATAATCAAGTACCTAAGTTGCAGATATGAAGATGCCATGAAAGAATTCTTAGATTCATATGAAAGCTTTAACCAATTAGCCTTCTCCACTATTCTCTAATTCCCAGATAGTAGAGTATGTAGGCACTCTATGTCTTGATGGACTCCGGATTTGTATAGCTTAATTCTCCTTTAAGAATACCTTTGTGCCAAGAGGTTAAAAATCATGAGATGTTGTGATTAGAAACCCTAAGGACGGTGCAAACAGTCTAACTTGAAATGTTAGGTATTACCTCATATTTATAGCAAGTAACAATAAGAGCTTAATTTTAATTAAAATAATTATCTTACCCACTCCTTAAAAACCCTTGTTGTCGCCAACCTTAGTATTGGAGTGGCTTGAAATTCGGCCAAACCCTAATGTAACCATACATTGTTTGACCTAATTTTATTTAAGGAGTTTAGCTTGTCTAATTTGAATACTATTTAATTCTGATTAAGCTGTTAATTTTATTTTGCCCAATAATTTTTCATAACTCCAATTCTAAATTGAAATAAAATCATGTCAATTTTATTCGAATAAAATAATTATGTATTAATTATCAAAATAAAATTACTTATAGTAAAATAATTCATTTAAAAATAAATAAATAAAATAATTCTTCTTAATTTATTTAGAATATTATTCATAGTTTATCTATAAATAAACATTTAAAAAAGACTTAATAGATATTAAATTAATTATATAAATAATTAATTTTCATATCTATTTAATTTAAATTAATTCCTATTTATCAAAAGGTAAATATAGTTAATTTAAATTACTAATTCTTGTCTAAATAAATTCTTGTCTAAATAAATATTTAATCAAATTAAATATTCATTCTAAATAAATAATACCAAAAAATCATTTTTATTTATTTACTGAAGAAAATGCATATACTTGTAAAGTAAGAGAATCCAGCGTACCACTTCACCACGTTAAGAATAGTCTCTGGGTATTTTCGATCGATAACCATCCATTAAGGAATTATGTTAAGCTAGTGGAGGGATTAATTGGACATATATAATTAGGCTCCAATATATGTATTAATTATTTTATCCTGAATAATTAATCACATAATTATTAATCTCAGAGTCATACCATTAAAAACTTAAGACTACACTCCCAATTATCTATCATATTACATTAGCTTTATAAATAGCCTTTTAGTCTAATGACCTTGTCAACTATATAATACATTCATATGATATTCATGATCAATTTAAGGTTAAAAATCCATTTTATCTACTTGATCACCTTATCTTAAAGTTCCATTATACTGTCTATATAAAAATATTTGTCCACCACATATGAATAATTTATCATTTGACAAACAAATGACTGAGGTCTCATCCATTTTCACTATCCCATATGATGCCTATTAAGAGGATAACCTTAACTCTTTATAAGAGCTATGATTCCATATCTATAAGGAAAGCTCTCATCTAGTATAAGTCATATACCCAACGAACCGATCTATTAGCTTACTACTTCGAGACACTTTAGCCTTTAGAATGTCAAAGTATATAAGGTATACACAGGGAGTTAATTACTTACTCAAATTAAGGTAATTACATAATGAACATCAAAAGTGAATTATTCCCAGTAAACAGACTTATTAATGGATTAATTGCACCTTTGGTCCAGTCCAATATATCATCACGTCTAGGTAGTATATCTATGCCTCTACTTAGGAGTCAACCCGCTCCAAATGCCCGAGACAAGCCATCTTTTTAATTGGATGTAGATGACATAATAGTCTTAACATGAATTAATTGCTTACATTAACCCCATAGACTATGGATTATTTATTTAGACTACCTACCTTATAATTTTGTCTTCCTACATATAAAGTCCATTATATGCAACATTTTAATGGTATAAAAACAAGTAGTCAATGAGCCATATTTGTTTACATTTACTTTAACATGTAAATAAATAAGGACGGAATAATAGTGATATAATGAAATCCCGATTATATAAATATGAATAATTAGTTCAAATCAAAGAAATACATTAAAATTTCTTTCATTCTTAGGGCATTCCTAACAATAAGTACATTCACATGTAAAGTTTGTTCAATATTTAAATTTATAAAATTATTATTTTTAATTTTAATATAAAATTAAAATTTATTAGAATAAAAAATTAATATAATTTTTATCAAATAAATTCATTTACAGTTTAAGGTTATTGAAAAATTAAAACTTAAAAAATAAAGTAATATAATGTAAAATTTAATTCATTTTTACGTAAAATTTAATTTTTATCAAATAAAATAAAAGGAAAAGGGTAAGAAGTGTTCCTCTATGTGTAACTAATCTGGTAACTTCTAAAATCAAATATGGCTCTAACTAGGTGAGGCCCTTACAGTTCATTACATGAAGTTTGGGTTGGAAATCTAAACAGTTACCCTAATATTACCCATCACAGGTTTATGTCAAAAAGGGTTCAATTTGAGTGAGAGTATTTTCCATGGCCGTAATAAGACAACACCTCAGGCATGTGTAGGAATTTACACCTAGTAGGCTTTTTACTAGCCCTAACAGATGCTAACACCTTAGAAGGTAGAGCTACTTCACCCTCTCCTAAAATATTAGATAACTTATGCCCCTTCCATATGCCTGGGGGAGAATCTAATGGTACAAATATGTACAATGTGTCTGGCAAAGTGAACAAACTTTTTTTGACTTGACACTTTCAAAAACAATAAAAATCACTATCCTCAATTCCTAGTAAAACATATAAAAAAAATAAAAAAAGGGTTAGTGAAAAATATAAACAATATATACAGAAATTTTCATAAAACAAAAAAGATAAAAAAAATTTTGTTTTAAAAATACTAGGAATTATAGTTAAATACCGATTGAAAACAAAGTAATCAAAATTTTAATTAACACATAATTAATTTTAGGCCTGAATCTCCAACCAGCCTCCAATGAAGTTGCCAAGCTATCGCAATGTGGCTGAGACACGAATCCTAATTAGTTGGAGTAAAAAGGCAAGTGTAAATCTTGCTCCTATATATATATAATTATTTTTTCACTTTTAGGGGCCATATCATTATTATTTTTCTTATTTTTTTTGTTTGAGGATTGAGTGGTTGAGATGAATCACTCATTCGACTTAACTGTAAATAGTTGTTACAAAATAACTATTTATTTTAAGGTCACCAACAATCTATTTTGGTTAAGTGAGATTATTCATCTACTGGAGTTCGTATTTTGAGAGTATGAAACCCTTAAAAATAAATATTGAATTTTACGTTTATACCAAAGGTCATGTGAAAGGGTTCGGGAGTCAATTATAATCACGAGTAAGGTTGACCTCTTTCATGATGCCCAAAAATTGGTGCCTTATTAATTACGTGTTAACTTAAATTTTGATTTTTATTCTGTTTCAATATCAAGAATTTAACTATAATTCCTATAACTCAAAATTTTCCTGAGTCCAAATTTATTATTTTGCTAGAGAAAATTAGGTTTTTAATATTTTTTAAAATCCAAATATCTTCTATACTCTACTGGCGAACCAGAAGAATACAAAAGGTCATAATATCTTCCATACCACACTAGATGGCCGGAGGAATATAAAAGCTTCTATTTTTACAAAATTTGAAAAATCTCAATTTTACTTATTACAAAAGGATATCTCGTTATTGAAATAATCTATGAAACCTCTTCCATATGTTAGAAGACATTCCACGTACCATTTAAACATCAGAGACATTGCCTTAATTTTTAAAATTCTTTATTTTATCAAAAATAATAATAATAAAAAATTTATCATATGACCCGAACTTGGTTAAAGACCAGATGTCCCTTAAAGTGCACATTTGACATGAAAGTATCCTAGTGAGCCTAAAAGACTAGGTTCGATTGTGAGTTACATGTCTCTAGGATATACCTTGATATAAGAGTATTCAGTAACATTGGAGGACTAAAAAATGATCATAAAAAGATGAAAATATCCATAATACGCACTTTTGTCATGTAAGCATCCTAGTGATCACATAAGACTTAGCTCTAAGATAAATTATTAAAATATCCTAAAAATATACTTTTGACATAAAAGTATCCCAGTAACCTAAAAGACGAATGCAATCAGAAAAGAATGAACTTATACCTTTTATGCACCTTTGACAAGGAAGTGCCTCAATGATCATAAAGACTCGGTTCTAAGGCATACTACTAAAATACCCTAAGGTGTACATTTGACATGGAAGTATCCTAATAACCCTTAAGGACTTGATAATTTTATAAAAGAATAAACCTATACTTATTGTGCACCTTTAACATGGAAGTATCTCGATGATCATAAAGGACTTTGATTCTAAGGTAAATTACTAAAATATATCTAAGGTGTACCTTCGACATGAAAGTATCTTGGTAACCTTAAAGGACACGATAACTTCATAAAAGGACGAACCTATACCTATTATGCACCTTTGACATAGAAGTATCCTAGCGATCATAAAGGACCAGTTTTAAGATAAATTGCAAAAGTACCCTTAAGGTATACCTTTGACATGGAAGTATCTCAATAATCTTAAATGACTTAATAATTTCACGTAATGACAATTGTACCCTTGATGAGTAGCTTACATGACAATTGACCTAAAATACACAAATTGCTAATCAATCTTTATATTTTTCAAAATTACATTTTAAGCCCAAAAATGACTAAAAAAGCTAAAAATATTTTGAAATGACCAAAATACCCTAAATAGGTAATTGAGTGTGAGAAATAACCCATATAACCCCAATATGCAAGGCTTTACCTAATGGACTCTAAACTTTTTTAGCTTTTCAATTTAATCTGTACATTATTTAAAATTACAAATAAATATGAAACACATGAAAATCAATATAGAGAACACATAAAAAATCACAAAGACCATTTGGCAAAATATATTTAGCCTTTGGAACAATTTTATTCAATTCTTGAAAAAAACCCTAAACTTTCTAAAATTACAAAAAGACTCTTAAAAGGTTAAAAATGCGTGATATGCACCTGAACATGTCTAAATTGCATGAAAAATACCTTTGAAGGTCTTATCATAGATTCAACCAAGCCTGGATGGCTTTAGAAAAATTTTTCCAATTTTGGCAATTTAGTTTTTGTATTTTCCATAATTATAAAATAGCCTAAAAATCAAAACTTCATAGATCAATCATTGCTAGATTTGGCAAACCATGGAAACAACCATTCAAGGCTTTAAAAACTTTAGGAAAATTTTTTTTAGACCTCTAAACTTTGAAATATTATAAAATAGTCCTAAATATCATTAACACATGAAATTAAATTTCATTGAAGACCACAATCATATGTGGCCAAGTCCAAAATAACCAAGAAAATTTTTACTTTTCAACATATACATATCCTAATCTCTATCAAGCTCAATTTAATGTCAATATATATCAAAATCATTAGAAATCAAGACATTAACATACCTTATGAAATATTCACATGAAAATACCAAGGAAAATAACATAAACATGAAATATTTGCATATGATAAAATACATAACATCTCAACAAAAACATGTTTTCTTGATGAAAATCAAATTTTTGTTAGGAAAAATCAAATTTAACAACTAAATCAAGAACATTGTTCTTGGCTTTCAACACTTAGCCTTTCAACATGGATCAAAATCCATAAGCACAAGTGATCATTAAGCTCACTAAAAGGAAGAAATATGATGGAAAATGAAGAAGATGAGCAAAAATCACAATGAAACTACCTTTAAACCCTTGTAAATTTGATAAAACTTGAAATTTCTTAAGAAAAAAATGTCAAATTTTGCCATGAAAGCTGTATTCACCTATATGAAAGCATCATTCCCTTCTTTTAATAAGGGAGTATTTAGCTAAGGGGGATAAAATCCCCTTGGCCAAAATCTCTTGGCCTTGTTTTTCCTTTATCTAATTTTATCTTTTTTATATATTTATTAATTTGTTAAGGATTAATTAAATTTTTTGGCATTTTGTGTGAATTATCATGCATGACTCATCATCTTATCCATAGCCTTCATGATGATTATGAAAAAAAAAATGCAATTGGATAAAAATAAGTTATAGGGCCCAATTAAAAATTAAAACCTAAAACAAAACTCAATTGAATTAAAAAACTCATTATCTTTTTAATTCTAACAAATTCAAAAATTATGTATTCAAGAAATAAAATTTCACATGACAAATTCAATTAAAAATTTAATCAAGTGGGGGTCCAATTAAAAATTCATATGAAAAATTTTGGCCAAAAAAAATCAAAATAATTATTTGGAGAAAGAAAAGATTAATGGGCTTTGTTGAAAATTTTAAATAAGCTTGTTGTAGAATATAAAATGAGTTTATTGGGCTTGGTTAGAAAATATAATGGGTTGTTGGAAAACGAAAATAAGCTTGCTGAGCTTGTTAGATAACAAAATAGGCTTATTCGAAAGTTAATGGACTTATTAGGCCCATAAAAAACTGGGATTTAAGGCCCATGAAATGAAAAATAAATAAATTTTGGCCCATTAAAAAATAAAATTAATTAAGTTTTCAAATAAAATTCCAAAAAGAATTTTTAAGAAATTTTATATGCAAGAAAAAAACAATTGAAAATTTTAAACTCATAAAATTTTATGAAAAAATCTTTGCAAAAGAAAATTATATTTGAAAAAAAGGGAAATTCATAAAATGAATTAAAGTTTTTAAAAACTAAATTAATATTAATTTAATCAAAATATTTAAAGAATTTTAAAAATTCTACACTTGAGAAAATTCTGCAAGAAAATTTTACATAGTAGAAAATTTTATTATTTTGGAAGTGAGAAAATTCTGAAAATAGATTCAAATTTATAGAAATTAATTGAATTTATTACTTGCTCAAAACATTAATCAATAAAGATGAAAACCTAAAGTTTGGAACAAATTTTACCAAAAAATTTTGCAAGCATGACACTTGCAGTACTGTAAAAAAAATTCAATTTTAATAAATAAATTTGACAATTTGACATCTCATGTTATAAAATGCCAATATGGATTTTTTTTTGAATATTTTTATTTTTCAAGGTGAGCACATGAATAAATACTACACGAGTATTGGTGAAAATGTAGACAGTTATCTTACCAAACTTCCTAAAAAATCTAAACAAGTTTTAAAAATAGGGAAATTTGATCATTACATCATATGCAAAAATGATTTTCAAAATTTGACTAGAAAATATTTAAAAACTATTTTTTTCTTGAATATTCATCTTTTATCCAATATTTATTCTCGACAACCTTTGAAACTGCATTTTTTTCATCACGTGCTTATGCAGCCATTTGGGCATGACTAAATAGGTCTTAAAAATGCCTAACTACCTGTAGGAAGTTGACCTTTCACTTGGATGATCACTAGGTTCTTGATCTTGAATATCTCAAACTTTAAAAAAAAAAGGCTCAAACGAAATTAGATATCTATAGCTATCTTCTTTAACCGTTGCTGAGAATAAAAATCAAGGCAAAAATTATAGACAACCTTTTGTCTTGGCAGTGACGTCTTAAAAAATAAACTAAACTAAAAAAAAATACATTAAGACAGAATAACCTAAGAAAAAACCTAGGTTAAGGTAGAGAGTTGATTAGGGCGACACCATGATAGTCAACGAGGTGACTGAGCAAAATCTAAATCTAAAAGGTTGAGTAAGGTAGAACCATGATAGTCAACTGAAGCAACCAGCAAAGAACATAAGTTTGAAGGATTGACTAGGGTGGAACCATGATAGTCAATAGAGATAGCTAGGGTAGAACCTAAGTCTAAAGAGTTGGCTAAGGTAAAACCATGATAGTCAATATAGGTGACTGAGACGAAACCAAAGTCTAAAAAGGGTTGACCTTGGCAGAACCATGTTAGTCAACAAAGGCAACCATGGCAGAACCTAAATCTAAAGAGTTGATTAGGGCGAAACCATGACAGTCAATTGAGGTAGTCAATGGAGGGTATTGGGTAGAACCTAAGTCTATAGGGTTGACTAAGGCAGAACCATGATAGTCAATAGAGGCAACTAGGGTGAAACCTAAGTCTAAAGTGTTGACCAAGGCAAAAACATTATAGTCAATAGAGGTGACCAGGGCAAAACCTAAGTCTAAAGAGTTGACTAGGGTGGAACCATGATAGTTAACAGAGGTGACTAGGGCAGAACCTAAGTCTAAAGCTAAACCATGATAGTTAATAGAGATGACCAGGGTGGAACCTAAGTCTAAAGGATTGACTATGATAGAACCATGATAGTCAACGGGGTGATAGTTTCTGATATTTGAGTTGTTTAAAATGATGCGAGACTTACCTTTTGGTTTTGAGGAAGTCAGCATACTAAATAGTTGTCTTTAATATCACACTCAACTTTTGATCTGTAAATCATCGAATACATATGATGCATTCTCATGATTACATTATATTATATTGATTTATGGGTTTGATGATGGACAGCCTCCAATCTGGTCTATATTTAGAGTTAAGGGTATTTTTAAAAAATTTAATAAATACTTCTTTTCATTTAGTGAGGTAAGCCTAACCTTTATTTAAAGTTGAAGGCATTGTAGACACCTCATTTTGTTCAGGACAACTTTTGGCATCCCAAGACTTAATTGAAAGATAATAAAATTAGAAAATAAAAAATAAACTAAGGGACAATCGCTGAGTGCCATGTCATCAGGGAGAAAAGTTTTCATGGTATCACCAAAGTCATTCGGATGAATGCATGGATCAATTTCCCACTATTGGTGACCAAGATGAGGTAACTCAAGCTACAGGTACATGCAAGTCATATTGGTGCATAAGTGTTGATATGAGGTTTTTGTGTAGCCAAAAGTTTGAATGTTGATGTATAGTATCGATACATAAGGGTTTGGTTTCAAGACCTAATGAGATGTATCAATACCTATCATGATTGTATCGATACAAACCTTGGCAGTAGTTATTGGTGTGATGTTTTGGCAAAATGTATTGATATACAAGCTTGAGTATCAATACAAGTTCATGAAGATCGATACAGACCTCTAAGTCTCAAGACTGGAAACAAATTTCTGCTCTTAGTATTGATGCATGCTTCATTGTATCAATACTCATGGGTAAAAATTGCCTTGTGTATCGATACACAAAGGCATTTTTACCCAGTTTAAGCTATTTTTAACCATTGCACCACCGATTCTAAATCTGGTTCAAAAATGTTTCTTGCACTAAAAAATCATCAAAATTCATACCATGCTTCGTCTCTGGGCTTGTGATTGGATTTAAACAAAATTTTAGGGCCCAAATAGCGAATGACAAGGGACATTTCATGACATTATGCAATTTGTCAAGGGGTAAGGCTGAATTTTCTTAATGCTCAACTGCATAAAGTAGCCTAGATCCACCATTTTTGTTAAGCAAACCAATAGGTTTGCAACTGAGCATAATACCTGATCTCTGCATGAGGTACATGCACCAAATCCTCAAAATGCCCTTGCTTTTTGATCTTTTGTCTTCATAGTCAAATGGCTATATAAGCTAACCCTGGACTTAGCGAAAGAGGACTTTACCATAAAAAAAACACCCTTAGTAGAAAAACACCCATTTCCAGACATTCCCTCAATATTCCCCAGCTACCATAAACCAAGAAACTCTTTTTCATTCTCGAAACCCTTCAAATCCATCACCAAAAGTCTTTCCAAAAACCTCTATTTCACTCATATTCCCTTTCAAAACTCTATTTTATCCATACCTAACTAAAAAACCCTTATTTTTCATCACTTTCTTGCTGTTTAACCCCAGTAAAGGTGAATTCAAAGTTGCTACTCAAAGAAAAGGCTGAAGCTTGAAATTGTCAGTTTATTTTCTCTACTTGACTTTGCATATTCTCTGATTTTTTAACATTTTCATCATCTTAGTGACTCTCTATGTTACGATGACCTTTCTAAGGTTCTTATGCATCATTTTTGCCTTGTTTGTGGTAGTTTTAGGATGTTAATGTTCTCTTAATGCCTTGATGTTGCATAGTAGGCCAAATATCTTATCTTTCATTCTGTCATCAAAAGAGCCCCTTATTTATTCATTTTTTGACATGCTTCATTTATTTTCATGTGCTTAACACATGTTTGAACGTTTTCATAACATGCATTAAGTATGTTCATGCATTTTATTGTATTCTAAGGACTCTCATAACATAAAAATGCTATCTTAACAACTCCAACATACTTTTCTCCACTTAATTATGTTCATGCCACTTCCATGCATCTTATTTGTTCTTTCCTTGCATTTTATTACTCTTCCATGTCAAAATGTTATTTGTGTATGTTTGCATGTGTAATAATTATTCATTTTTATGCATGTTGTATTTTATGCATGATTTGTGTGCCAAAATGCATGCTTGTTTGTTATAAAAAAAAATCTAATTTTTCTAAAAAAAACCCTAAGTTAAGTCTTTGCTACCTTCAAATAATGAGGACCAATGTAGATTTAATGTTTTAATTAAATTGGTCCTCCAATCTTGGGGATAAACTAAACCTTCCAGGTTTGGATTCATGGAATAAAATGCTACTTTCTTTTGTTAAAGTATTAAGCCTTGATCTTGAGTTCTATGCACTTTTTAGTGACATGGTCAATTGGTTGTTTCATTATCCCAAACTACTATGGGATTCTGGAATAAATTTGTGATGCCCATGTTACTCGCCTCTTTCTGCCACAGGCATTTGAACTCCTAGACTTGAGTTTACCCTTGAAAAAAAACCCCAAAAATACCTAATAATTTCCCTATTTTACTCTAGCAGCATTGTAGTCTAAGTTTGGAAAATCATTTTTAGAGCATAAAATATTTTCCTTGATTTCTTTTAATATTTTTCCCTTAAAGCGCAACGAAGTACTTTTCCAACATTGTCTTGTTTGCCCTCAGATCATTCCGGATGAGGAAATTATAATTTTTTTATAACTTTACTATCTAGAACCCCTGGAACTAGTGTACAATATTCTATTTGGGCCACTTTGACTTGTCAGACAATTTGTTTGAAAATTATAATCATTTTTCCTAAAAAGTTGGTGAAATTCCCTTTTTGCAAAAGTATTGTTCATGATTTAGAGATTTCGAATGAGCCTGAAATAATTTTTCAAAATTTGGTGCGTTTTTTCCCCTACACATGCTACTAGTTTCCAAGTAAACTGAATTTTAAAAATTAATTCGGCCTAGAAGGTGAGCTTTTAGGATTTTTGGAAGATTTTTACATTAAACCTTGAGAAGTTATCTTTCCAATGGTACCTTATTCATTGCTTAAAGCCTTTGGATGAACCCAGAATAAATTCAAGAAATGAGATGACATGATGTTGTCCCCTATTTTTAACCTAATTTTTTAATCTTCTTTATTAAGACATTCAAATGTCTCGAAATGCAACAGATTGGTTCCCTTCCAACACAATCCCTTTAGACTCAGATTAAGGCTTAAGACAAAAATATATTTTACACAAACCTATGATTTTCTGTTTTTAAAATCTTTTTTTGAAAAAAAAACCTTTCTTTTAAAACATTAAAATTTGTCTGTCTTTAGATATACTCTAACCCCACTACTCCAGGAGATATTCTAACCTTGTTTTTCATAAAAAAACTCAAATTTTTTGTTTATTCTTAAATATTTTCATAACTTTGGCATACTCAACCCTACCTCTCTGAAGTGATACTCCAATCCTACTTTTATCTTAAAAAATCCAAATATTTTCTCTTTTCCAGAACCCTAGGTTATTTTGATAAAAATCTTTTTGCCTCGCAAATTACCATCGAATCCAAACTCGTCTTTAAATTTTCACCCCAGTTATTCTTTAATAATAAAAAATTATTAGATACATTCCAATTACCTATTTTTTTACCTTGTGATTGTTTATTTGCGATATTATTATATTCTTTTTCATCTTACAAACATGTTTCCCTTCTATAGGGACCTTATGCATTCATGTTTTAAACTTATTTTTCCAGTAAAATTTACAAGGTAGCATTCCATGTTGGTATCTCCCTAGTACCTAATACGAAGTCCAAATTTTTAAAATCCAATCCAAACATTATTTTCATAAAAAAAATCCCTATGTTTTTAACACCTTTGAGGTGCATAGGTGATTTAATTTTCTTTCAAAACCTTGATTTACGTCTTCCACCAAAACTCTATACGTAAAAGGGGAATTATTTCTAAATAATAGTAAAATGGAAATGATCAAGCTGAGACTAAAGCGAGACATAGTTAGTCTATATCAATTTCGGGTGTCGTGGGGGTGCTATTCCTTCCCCATGCGTAATCAACTCTTGAACCCAACCAACGAATCTTTAGACTTTGTAGACCCTGAGATCAATGTTTCAAGTTTCATAGCTCGAAATATTGTTTTCAATAGGAATCCAATCTTGCCTGACCCAAAATGATCGGTGGCAACTTTAAGTTTAAGACTACTTCATGGTAGCTATCTGAGACTAGTTGGATAAACAATTTGCCTAACAGTCTCTCTCTCCTTCATATTACTATGCTTAATCCAAATCCTGATTATTGGGTAACTCAAAGGCTCGACCATAGCCAACCATCATATATCTTTAAGTCAAATGGATTTAGTCTTTTAGATTATTTAAAGTTTTAGAGGAGGGCACATGACAACAGCTTGGTGACTCTACTAGGGACATTAAAGAGTTAAGCTTATGACTAGTTATGCCTCGTATGGTTCTCGATTTTTTAACTTTCATTATTATTTAGTTATAATTCCTTTTTATTTTTATATTTCTTTTACTTTTCCTAGCTTTGTTTTATGGTTGTTAGGGACTATTCTGCTCTCAAATAAATATTGATTTGAATAAGTATGGTAATATGTGGGTAAAACAAAATGATTTGATTGTTTCCTCGACACACACCACGCACTTATATTTACACTAGATTCCCACCAAACACTATGGTGTAGTTAGTATCATAATTATTAGGAGAAAGTGAGCAATTTGCCTTCATGAGTAACCCTCCACATAGGCATGGCAAGACCTTCGAGGGTGTAAATTACCTCTCGTGAGTACCTCTTCACATTTGCATAAGGAAATACATCCACTGGATTGAACCCACCAAACCTATGATGGGCTTATGATCGAGTTGCTTTGGCTATCCTTACTGGATAGAAGAGCAATTTGGATACCAAATTAGGCATCAATTTAAACCCATATAGTGAACCCTACAAGCTGAACCATGTTAAACCACACTAGATTACTGCTAGAATAACCCGAAGAGTAGGATCACTTAGGGCAACACTTTTTACCTTTACTTTTATATACCATGGTTACGTGGACGATGATGAGTGAACATTGTCACCCGCATTTGTCATTCATTTTAATGATCATTTCTTTAGGATATGCCATTACATTCAATGGCAAGCCTTTTTTAATAAATGGTTAATGACAAGTGAATGCCATTACTTGCAGTGCCATCTTAAAATAGTTCTACTCGACCAAAATAAGCCATTATGTTGTCTGAACAATGGCTTAATGTGTATTCGCCATGGATGGTGATGAATAAACGTCATCATTTTAATGGTCTATTCTAGTCCTTGCGAGTATTGTATTACCTTGTTAAAAGGTAAATTTTAGCGCGGACATGTCATTATGCTGTCCATTCGATGTCTCAGCATTCACAACCATCATGTCCACTATTAGGCATCGTACCGCCTATTCTCAGGGCAAATTTGTGATGCAATTTTATCGCTATTCTTTCATTCCTTTATCATTGTGCCTATTTTTTTATGGTTACTAACTCATTTCTCTTTTTGCTTTTTCTTTTTCACACATGCATTATTTCATCATTATTATTATTACCATGGGATAATTGGCCAATGGTTTAGTGTTCATCAAGGGGTGTCTATCATGGCGCAATAGTCTACTTCAAATCTAAAGCCTTCTAATAAAGTCTGAGCATGGTCAGAGCGTTAGCAACATGAAAATAGGGATGTCCTTAAACTAGGGTATGTCTCAACAATACATGAAAGGGTTAAGATAGGGTACCATCAGAATAATTGGCAAGATCTAAAGTATGTATAGACCAGTTGGGATAATGTTGAGAAGGAATTATTCACAAAGAGATATGGGGACATTGTTCTTTTGCTCTAAGTCCATTTAAATGTTGGCCCATTGCAAGTAGCATCTTAGTTTTGGAACCCATCGTATCGATGTTTCACTTTCAACCATGAAGATTTGGTCCCCACAGTTGATGAATACACTACGTTACTCAACATTGAGCGAGCTAAGGTCGATAAAATATATTGTAAGGCTTTGAACCCTCTAACTTTCAAGAAATATTACAGATTCTCGATGCACTAAAGACTTGGATTGAGAATCATATTAAAATGAAGGGGAAAAGTGGGTGCATCTTATGGGCTAGTTGGCGAATATTGTTGACCTCCAAAAGATTCAAGATATCTATGCTTTGGCGATATATGGTTTTATGTTGCAACATCAATCCTGCATCGGTTATCATTATCGAACCAATTGAGCTCTCAGTTATTGCAAGAAAATAGGTACAGGCCGCTTTATCAGATATGCACCACTCTTTCACATTTGGCTCATCAGTCACTTTGGTCCTAAAGAAAGCAGGATGTCGTGCAACTTTTTACCTAACTTTAGCCCTACTCTAAGGTCCTAGGGAAGCAATGGCCTCAGGAAAAGTTTGAAGAACAATATGTCCAAAAATTTTGAAACCTTAAAGGAAAAAAAGTGACACAGAAAGCCTTTTGGTTCTCACCATAAACAATCATATACTAGTGCAGAGATTATATTTATGTCCCATTCAAAGGATTATGAGGAAATACTAGCTATGCACCTATTACGGCCTTTCGGCAATTCTAGTGTTGACAAGTCGTCCTCTTTATCTAGGACTTAGAGTTATGGGATTTTGACTATGGTGAGCCTGATTAGATGTCAAAAGTTCAGCTAGCATTTCATGCATGGAAACAAACCCGCTGCATGGAAAGATATTAGAGAAGTAGTAGTATGACCTTAAGATATGATGAATGGAGGATCCGTCACATTATTGATGCCTTACCCTTCTTTAATGTAAGGACATCACAAATACCAGTTGACAAATTTCCCTTTGAGATTGAATTGCTCAAGAGAGAGTTCAAACAAGAAAAGGCAACCTTAGCCAAAGAGATTGTTCACTTAAAGGAAGAGAAGAGTTAATTGGAAATAAACCTCTACTTTTGAGATAAAGAGGTGAACTAGGCTATCAAAGAGAAGAATCATCCCAAGAAAGATCTCGAAAGTTTGAAGAAAGATTATGTAGCACTTAGTAAAGCAAGCAACAACTAGTAAGAAAAGGTACTGATGAATGGAAAGTAGAAATTAATACCTTCGAGAAAGAACTGTACTAATATAAAGAAGAGGTTAGGGTTGATAGAGAGAAGCTTATAAGAGCTCGTTCCCTAATATCAACCTATCAAAAGAAGAATGGACAATTAAAAGCTTAAGTATTGGATTTGAGAGCAAACCATGTCAAAAATGCAACTTTTGATGCTTAAAATCCAAGACTCAGAGCATTCTCTATAAGCTAGCTAAGACTAAATCAATGAACTAGCAAGAGCCTTCAAACAGCTAGAGCAAGAGTGGCTATAGATAATTGATCTGGCATGACAAAACCATCAAGATCACTATCGCCATCTCACCAAGTAGATTTAGGTGGCCAAGTTGAAAGCTAAACACATGATGGACATGGCACGATCCTTGACATGCAATATTCAACCCATCAAAGGCCAAGAATAAGAATTGTATGTTTCTTAGAGCATGTAATCAGGCAATGTAACTGTGTTAGGCATTTTTAGATGTAATCATGTGTAATTGGGATATTCTGTTGCTTTAATGAAAGATGCTATTGGTGGAGCTAACCCTTAATCCAATTATCCTTTTTGCATTTACATAACTAACCTAATACTTCATTATTTGTCTTATTCATGTTATAGTAATTTATCTTCATGATCATATGCTCACTTTCATTATATTAAATATATTCATGACACATTATACAAGCATAATCCGGTAATAATTTAAAATGAAGGTGCTCTAAAACAGAGAACCTATAGTTTGTCATCGGTATAACACTCGCAATCATTGAAAAGCAATGGAAAACGATCACTAAACACGCATTGAAAGACTTGAACTCATGTATAGGGAGTTTCAAGAGCAATCACTCTGTAGGAATGAAGAACTCTAAGTTTAGATTGTCGAGTTAACTAAGCTATTGTCTGTGGCTTTGAAAGAAAAAGGAAAAATCAAGCACAGTCGATGCAAGAAAAAAACTGATCAATCCTGAAAGCAATTTGAATGGTGGTACTAAAGCCACCAATGCCCAGGAAGGGGCATTACATGGACAACATCTTTCGATAACAAATATCTCATCAACTCAAAAATTTATTTTCATCAACCCTGCAATAACAGCTTATCTAGTTTAAGGATTTCAGGGCACGGGCTTTTCATCGGCAAGGCCATAATCCCAGACCTCGATGAACAAATGGAATAAGGAAAAGCAAAGAGGTCATCAGAAAGTGATAAAGACTTGAATATATATCAATCACTAGAGAAATACTGTAGAGCTATTAAAGGAAGTGACAAATTTGGGATCGTAGACGTAAAATCGTTAGGGTTGGTTTTGAGTCTCATTATTCTGCTTAAGTTTAAAGTGCTTAATTTTGAAAAATACAATGGGACTACTGACCCTACTACCCACCTTCACATGTATTGCTGTAATATGGTTAGGTATGAGGAGAATAAGAAACTACTAATTCATTGCTTTCAAGATAGTCTGACTAGGGCAACTACTTGATGGCATATAGGGGTTGATCTTGTAAAAATTTAGATTTGGGTAGATTTGGCATACACTTTCTTGAACAATATCAGCATTTTTCAATTGGACTTTGGATCGCCTCTTCCTCATGAACATGGAAAAGAAATCCTTTGAGAGCTTTAGGCAATATGCTCAAAGGTGGCAAAAGGAGGCAGCTGAAGTTCATCCCCTTTTGACTGAAAAAGAAATGGCGATCATGCTTGTCAGCACCCTGTAAACTCTCTATTAGGAGAAGATGGTAGAAAATGCCATAAAAATTTTGTCAATATGCTTATATTAGGTGAAATGATTGTTAATGCTATCAAAAGTGGTAGGATATCCATTAGAAAATCATCTGAGTTAGTCAAGTAGTTAGTAAAAGGTAAAGAGAATGAGGTAAATGCCGTTGGTGAAAGTCATACCAGGTTTAATCAAAATCTGCATCTAGCACAAGCTATGTACCTCTTGAACATGTTGAATCTGGGCCTTAACCCTTACTCGCCTATGCCACAACTAGTTTATGCCACTGGGTTTGCTCCAACAATGAGCTTTGCACCAAATCCTGTTCAAAAAGTGGTCCAAAATGCACAACCTCGTAACATGAATAACTCAAGAGCTCCAAACAATCAACAAGTATCCCAAGAAATGGAGCACTTTAAGCCACTCCCTTACTCTTATAAAGTGATCTACTCTTATTTATTGGCAGGTCAACTAGTGGGTCTAGTATTCATAAACCTAAGATCACCACTGTAACCTAGATAGTACAATCAGAATGCCTACTATGAGTACCATGCTAGAACGTAAGGCCATATGATTAAGAATTACACCTCATTTAATAGAAAGGTATAGGTTCTACTAGAAAAAGAGTGATCAAGGTCAAACAAGTGCCTAGACTAATAAGAGTGATGGGCTATGTATTAGGTCTAGGTAAGAAAGAAACATTATCTACTACCTGAGCAAGAAGTTCACATAATATGAAAATAATTATGCATTTGTAGAAAAGCTATGTTATGCTCTAACTTGGATGACTCGGAGGTTAAGACAATGCATGTTGTACCACACTACATGGCTAATCGTTAAACTCAATCCTGTCAAGTATTTGTGCGAAGCTCCCACCTTATCAGGGAGGTTAGCTAGGTGGCAAGTCCTACTTTTCGAATATGACATCATGTATGTGAACCAAAAAGCCATCAAAAGTAGTGCAATAGCAGACTCTTTGGCAAGCCGAGGAATAGATGACTATCAGCCTTTAGACTTTGAATTTCCTGATGAAAACTTGATGTGTACATCTGAGGTAGAGAACACTATCAAGTGCAGGTTATCTTGGAAAATGTACTTCAATGGAGCTTC
This sequence comes from Adansonia grandidieri, assembly GCA_038382065.1. Classification (NCBI taxonomy): domain Eukaryota; kingdom Viridiplantae; phylum Streptophyta; class Magnoliopsida; order Malvales; family Malvaceae; genus Adansonia; species Adansonia grandidieri. Next base: position 45,169 of record JBBYHK010470310.1, on the reverse strand, counting down.
AAATGCAATGGGACATGGAATTAGGGCAATTCTCATCTCACCTACTGAAAACCATTACCCCTTCACTGCAAGATTGAACTTTGAATGCACCAACAATATAGCTGAATATGAGGCTTGCACCATGGGACTCCATGCAACCATTGAGAGAGGTATTCAAACACTGCAAGTATTTGGAGATTCACCTGTCATTATTTACCAACTGAAAGGAAAATCGCAAACATGTGATGCTAAACTGATCCACTATAGGAATATGGTATTGAAGCTCAAAAAGTTTAATGATATTAGCTTTCAACATCTACCTTGAGAAGAGAACCAAATTACTGATGCCTTGGCCACCTTATCATCCATGTTTCAAAGTCATTCGAGAACTAGATGTTTCTTTTATTTAGACAAGTATCTATACAGCCTCGATGTATTGTTAGAATGTTAAAGAAGAGAAGGACGGCTTGCCATGGTATCATGACATCTTTCAGTATATCAAGGATCAGCAATAGCCAAAAGTCACCATCAAAACTAATAAGAGAACCATTTGACGATTAGCTGCGCTTTATTATGGATGGCATGATTTTGTACAACAAAGGCTAGGATTAGGTGCTACTCCGATATGTGGAGGCATTCGAAGCAAAAAGAATACTTGAAGAAGTCCATGAAGGAATTTACGGTACACATGCTAATGGATACCGAATGGCAAAGCAAGTTATGCGATCAAGCTACTATTGGTTGACTCTTGAAAATGATTGCATTGACTATGCTCGAAAGTGCCACAAATGCCAAATCTACACTGACAAAATATATGTGCCACCGATACCTCTATATGATATGACAACTCCATTGCCTTTTTCTATGTGGAGCACGGATATGATTGGACCGATTACCCTTAAGGCTTTTATCGGGCATCACTATATTTTGGTCGTTATCAATTATTTCACCAAGCGAGTAGAGGCAACTTCATATGCCAATTGTCCTAGATCTGTCGTTGCAAATTTGTGAAACAGGACATCATTTGTAGATGTGGTCATCCCAAGCAAATCATTACTGATAATACACGTAACTTGAAAAAACAAAATGATGCAAATAATCTGCTCTCAGATCAAGATCTAACATCAAAACTCCATCCCATACAGTCCAAAAATGAATAAGGCAGTTGAAGCAGCCAATAAGAATATTAAGAGGATAGTTGAAAAAATGGCTGATACATATAAAGATTGGTACAAAAAGTAGCCTTTTGCATTACATTGCCTATTGCACAGTAGTACGAACTTCCATAGGTGCTACCTCATTCTCCTTGGTCTACTGCATAGAGGTTGTCCTACCATTGAGGTTGAAATCCCTTCACTCAAAGTTTTAATGGAATCGCAACTTGAAGAGGCCAAAATGGTCAAAAACCTATATGAGCAGCTTAATCTTATCAAAGAGAAAAGAATAGAAGTCATCTATCATGGGTAGATGTATCAAAAGCACATATGAGGTCCACAACAAAAAGGTCTATCCTTGCCAGTTCTGATAAGGTAACTTGGTACTCAAACAAATTATCCTGATCCATAAAGATACTCAATGAAAATAGACCCTAAATTGAGAAGGGCCATACGTGGTGAAACATGTATTTTTCAAAGAAGCCCTAATCTTAATCGAGATGGATGGTAGTAACCTACCCAATCCTATGAACTCTGGTTCTATCAAGAAATAGTATGCCTAAAAATGAGATTTTGGGATAAAAACTTAAAAGGGCATTTTATTTCTCCTTTTCCTTCCATTTAAAAAACTAAAAACAAAAATAATTAAAAAAAAAAGAACCAACTTAAGTTGAAAACCTGAGAGGGCGCTTAAGTGACCAGACCCTTTTACTCAAAACAAGTTAAGCCTAAACCATCACCGGCCCAAAAACCAATCAAGACATCAAATCATAACCTAATTCACCCGTTCTATGCCAACCCACCCCACCTAACCCATCCTTAAGTATACCTAAAAAATGAAAACTACCTAACCTTGATGCCCCAATCCCACCATGGGTCAATTTGAAGAATCTTCTTGTGAGTCAACAAACTCTAAAAAGGTTAATTGCTCGAGAAAGATTTTTAAAGAAACTCAGTGGAAGACTTATGTCATTAGCATTAGGGGCTAACTAACAAAGAAAACTCTCTTAACTTTTTTGTATCTTACAATCCTTTGTGATCCCATCGTTTGGCATGACTTCTACTTTTTTTCTTTGAATGAAATACAATTGCTTGATTTATTGCAAAATCTTTTTGTAAACCTGCATTCCATGTTGCATCATGTTTGTCATTTAATTGATAATGTTTGATAAATAAAACTAATAATAGGATTTCCTAGTACTACTTGGAAAGATAGAACTTTCCAAGAATTTTTGTTTCATGTCTAAAGACTAAGAATGACCTCTTGGGGCCACAATTGGTCTTTGCCCTTAGACCTCATACCCTGAAAATATGCTTAAAACCTTCTTCTAGTAAACTCCAGCTAAAAGATGATGGGCCAAAGCTCTTTTCAAACTATTATCCTTAACAAAAATTTAGAACAGTCTACCTAGACCACTAAAAACACCTTTTTGAATTATAATAGATAAAAGAAACCCTATATTCACTTAACTCAACACAACGAAAGTCCCTAAATAAGTCGCCTGAGCTTAAGACCATCCCTTCACAATTATGAACCTTTCACACCTTCGATAAACAACCTTAACGTTCATAGCCTCTAAAAATCTAGAGCAAGATTAATAAATCCCAAGGCAAAAGGCCACCTTATCAAACACATAAAAAGGCAAATAACCGAAGAAGGCCAAAATTGACCATTGGATTAGGTTTTTAAAATTATCATCTTTATATTATTTAGACATGCATTTGCATCCTCATGCATCATGCAACATTTAACATCCTTTAGACACTCATTTTCGCATATAGAAGTCAAATTAGTGGGAAACTTAAGGTATAATTGTGTACTTTTGAAAAGCCTTGAAAGGCCCCATGTAAATATCTTTAACCTTACGAGCTCATTAAAAATCATCCAAGAGAGGTATCTAAACTCATTTTCTTTTAGTCATCAAAGAGTAGGATGCTTACCTAACTCAAAGCCCACATAAGCTAGTGGCACCTATCTGGAGTTAAACCAGGAAACAGCATATCTTAGTCCATAAAGAGATCGACGTCTAGCTAGTCAAAGCCCACACAAGTTGGTGGCACCACATTAACCTACCTCAGTCTATAAAGAGCTGGACACCTATTGAGCTAAAGGCTGCATAAACTAGTGGCAACATGTTAACCTACTTCAGTCTATAAAGTGCTAGATGTCATGAAGTTAAAGCCTACACAAGCTAGTGGCACCGTGTTAACCTCCTCAGTCCACAAAGAGCCGGACACTTATCGAGTCAAAGCCCACACAAGTTGGTGGCACTTATCTGGAGTCAAACCACGAAACAACCTACCTCAGTCCACAAAGAGATCGATGCCTAGCGAGTCAAAGCCCACATAAGCTGGTGGCACCACGTTAACCTACCTCAGTCCATAAAGAGTTGGATGCCTATTGAGTCAAAGGCCACATAAACTGGTGGCAACACGTTAACCTACCTCAGTCAATAAAGTGCTAGATTTTTATGGAGTTAAAGTCCACATAAGCTAGTGGCACCATATTAACCTACCTCAATCCACAAAGAGCTAGACACCTATCGAGTCAAAGCCCACACAAGCTGGTGGCACCTGTTCAGAGTCAAACCAAGAAACAACCTATCTCAATCCATAAAAGATTAATGCTTAACGAGTCAAAGCCCACCCAAGCTAGTGGCACCATGTTAACTTACCTCAGTCCATAAAGAGCTAGATGCCTATTGAGTCAAAGGCCACATAAACTGGTGGCAACATGTTAACCTACTTCGGTCCATAAAGTGCTAAATGTCTATGGAGTTAAAGCCTACACAAGCTAGTGATACCACATTAACCTACCTCAGTCCACAAAGAGCTAGATACCTATCGAGTCAAAGCCTACACAAGCTGGTGGCACCTACCTCATTTCATAAAGAGTTGGACGTCTATTGAGTCAAAACACACACAAGCTGATGGCACCTGCCTACCTCGATCCATAAAGACCTAAATGCCTATCAAGTCAAAGCCTACATAAGCTGGTGGCACCTACCTACCTTAGTCCACAAAAAGCTGATGTCAAAGCCCAAACAAGCTAATGGCACGTACCTACCTCAGTCTATAAAGAGTTAGATACCTATCGAGTCAAAGCCTACATAAGCTGGTAGCAACTATCTACCTCAGTCCATAAAGAGCTGAATGTCTATCGAGTCAAAGCCCACACAAGCTGATGGCATGTACCTACCTCAGTCTACAAAGAGCTAGATACCTATCGAGTCAAAGCTTATCCAAGTTAATGGCACCTACTTACCTCAATCCATAAAAAGCTGCACGCCTATTAAGTTAAAGCTTTAACTAAGCTCGTGGCACTTGTTTCAGGTTAACCCAGGAAAAAACCTACCTTAATCCACAAAGAGTTGGAAGCTTATCAAATTAAAGCCCACACAAGCTATCAGTACCTATCTGGGGGTTAAACTCAAGAAACAACCTAGTAGTGAGGTTAAACCTTACAAAACTCATCAAATTTTATATATATATTTAGCCTATCTTGACATAATACTAAGTAGCTCTCTATTATTTTGTAGGCACTTAGAATCATCATCCTACCAGAATAAAATGGTGTCTATTTGTTTTTACTCTATTCCTAACAGTCAACAATGGCCAAAGAGAGGCAGTTGTAGACATATTACTTTGTCCAGGCCAACTTTTAGCATCCCAAGACTTAATCGAAAGATGATAGAATCATAAAATCTTTCCAAAAACCTCTATTTCTGTCATATTCCCTCATAGAACACCTCTTTATACTAAAAAGCCCTTCCTTGACATCACTCTCTTGCTGTTCAAGCCAAAAAGGATGAGTTCAAAGTTGTTACTCAAATTAAATGTTAAAACTTGAAACTTTTTAGTATATTTTCTCTATTTGACTTTGCGTATTCTCTAATTTTTCAACATTTACATCATCTTAGTGACCTACATATGTTACCATGACCCTTTTAAGGTTCTCATGCATCATTACTGCCTTGTTTGGGGTACTTTTAGGATGTTAATGCTTTCTTGATGCCGTAATATTGCATGGTAGATGAACTATCTTGTCTTTCATTTTGTCATCAAAACAGCCCATTTTTATGCATTTTCTGACATGCTTCATCTATTTTCATATGCTTAACACATGTTTGAATGTTTTTATATCAGCATTAACTACGTTCATGCATTTTCTTGTATTCTAAGGAGTCTTATAACATAAAAATGCTATCTTGACAACTCCATCATACTTTTCTCCACTTAAATATGTTCATGCCACTTCCATGCATCTTATTTGTCATCTTCTTGCATTTTTATTACTCTTCCATGTCGAAATGTTATTTTTATGTGTTTGCATGTGTAATACTTGTTCATCTTTGTGCATGTTGTATTTTACTCATGATTTGTTTACCAAAATGCATGCTTGTTTGTTATAAAAAAATTTGATTTTTCCAAAAAAAAAAACCCTTAGTTAAGTCTATCTGCCTTCAAATATAAGGACTAATATAGATTTACTGTTTTAACTAAATTGGTCCTCTAATCTCAGGGACAAATTAAACCTTCCAGGTTAAGATTCATGGAATAAAATGCTACTTTCTTTTGTTAAAGTATTAAGCCTTGATCTTGAATCTATTTCTCTCTTTAGTGACATGGTCAACGGGTTGTTTCATCGTCCCAAACTACATCAGGATTATGGAATGAATTCGTGATGCTCATGTTACTTGCCCCTTGTTATCATGAATGCTCGGAGGCCCTAAGCTTGATTTACATTTGAAAAACACCCAAAAATACCTAATAACTTCCCTATTTTGCTTTAACAACATTATAGTCTAAGTTTGGAAAATCATTTTTGGACCACAAAATATTTTCCTTGATTTTTTTGATACTTTTCCCTTAAAAGGCATCTAAAGTACTTTTACAACGGTGTCTTGTTTGCCCTTTGATCATTTCGGATCAGAAAGTTATAACATTTCAAACCTTTGCTATCTAAAACCCTTAGAACTAGCATGCAATATTCAATCTAGGCCACTTTGCCCTATTAGACGATTTTTTTTAAAATTTTTAAATATTTTTCCTAAAATGTTTACAAAATTCCCTTTCTGAAAAGGTATTGTTCACAATTTAATGATTTTGGATGAGCCCAAAATAATTTTTCAAAGTTTGGTGTGTTTTCTCCCCTACACATATGAGGTACATACCGATCATCTCTTTTTTCTACATTTTTTTGTGAATTCTTTTTTGTCTTACTAACATGTTTCCCTTTTATAGGGAGATTTGTGCATTCATGTTTTAAAACTTGTTTTTCCAATAAAACTTACAATGTAACATTCCATGTTTGCATCTCTCTAGTTGCTAATACGTAATATCCAAAATTTTAAATTCCAATCCAAACATTATTTTCATTAAAAAAATCCCTATGTTCTTCACACCTCCGAGGCGCATAGGTGATCTAATTTTCTTTCAAAACCTAGATTTATGTTTTCCACCAAAACTTCATGCATAAAAAAGGAATTATTTCTAAATAATGGTAAAATGGAATCGATCAAGCTAAGACCAAATGAGACATTGTTGGTAGGTACCGATTTCGGGCATCGTGAGGGTGCTAATCCTTCCACACACATAACCAATTCCCAGACCCAACCAACGAATCTCTAGACTTTGTAGATCTTGGGATCAATGTTTCTAGTTTTGTAACTCAAAATATTGTTTTCAATAAGCATCTGATTGTGCCTAGCCCAAAATGATCAGTGGCGATTCCAAGTTTACAGCTACTTCATGGTGGCCATCCGAGACTAGTTAAATGAACGATTTTGACATGATGATCTCTCTCCCATTCATATTACTACGCCTAATCCAAATCTCAATCATGGCATAACTCAGAGGTTCGACCATAACCAAGCATCATATATCTTTAAGTTGAGCACGTTTAGCCCTTCAGATCGTTTGAAGTTTCAGAAGAGGCCACATGGCGATAGGCATATTTAGAAATTATTACAGATATTTATTTTTCTTTTGGCAAAGGGAGCCTGCTCCTGTACTTGGAGTTAAAGGTTTAAATCATTAAAAGGCAATTTCATGTTTACCCTATGAAATTCTTCCTTTAATCTTTGACTTCATGAATCCAAGAATGGTTTAATTTTTTTGAAAAGTCACCAAATATCTATTAGTGTTTGCCAATTCAAGGATACAACTTTATGCAGTTAGATAAGAGTCAACATTTTGCTACTTGAAACACATTACATACTTCCATTAAAATCATGAGAAGTATCAATGTTCATCAAAATTATAGGATTTACAGAACGAGATCAACTTCCTATTCAAACTTGAAAAAAAAATCTACTTGATCAAAAGCTATGGAAATTTTAAAATGATTTTAACCATGAATTTTTCAATGTCAAGGATAATGGACATGCCATCTTTATCTTTATATGTTAAGGCTTTCTTATAATTAATGATCACTATTTGGCACATCATTCGATGAGATGAAAAAATGAATTTAGAGGCACAAATAGGGTAGCATTGCTAAAATTGACTTGAAAAATTGGTACAAGAAAGTCAAGGTTCACCATGACTAAGTTCAGATGGATATTCTTTTTATAGAAATTCCTAATCAAGTTGTAACAACCTTTTCAGCTTTAAATACAATAGCTCGACAGATGTTCAACTAATGCTAGTAAATACCAAGTCTCAAAGGTTAATTTCGAAGGTCTTTAGTGAGCACCAATCTTAAGGTAAGGCATAGAGGCTCTGAAAGGTTATCTTGAAAGAAATCAATATTTGGGAATTTGAATCAACGTTTTGCTAATTTTGTAAAATTTTTAGAGGTTTTAGATCATTTCTAAATTAGCATGGAAGAATTCTTAAGGAATCAAAAATCATCCAAAAAGATGAATTTTTAAAAAGCTTCTTAAAAATGGCTCGACAACTCAAATAGCTATGCTTGATCGTAATAAACTTTGTAGGTACTTAACAAAAGCCATAGTTCATGGTTTAGAAAGAAAAGATAGATAGGTCTAAATCAAATGTTTAAGGGTATTTGAGTTAAGGTTAATTTCTCTTTAAAAGAATTCCCATCCTGCATAATTTCCAAGACAAAACATATCTCTATTTTTTCCTATTTTTCTAGAATTTTCATTTTCCTTTGTTTCTTTCTACTTTTTTCTTCATCTAATTCTTCTTTTTTGTTTTTCTTCTCTATTTTTTTTTCTTTTTCATTTTCTTTATTTTTTTCTTTTTTATAGAGGAACTTAAAACTTGAACTTTAATTTATCTTCATTCTTGCCCCATTACAATAAGCACTTTTTTCTATAGCTTTGAAATAGGATTTCTCTTTTTTATTTTAAAGTTCATTATACCCTGCCCCCAAGTGTGGAGGATAATCCTTGATTTAAAGAAAGAATAAATCATCAGGCTTAAATAGGACTACCAAAGGGAATAATTTTCTATATCTGTGCAGAGATAGAGAAAGATGGCCATTTTTCATTTTAAACAAAGCCATTTGAACTGACAAGCATTTTACTATAAAAAGAATATTTTTCTTTCTGAAATCATTTTGAGTACCTTAACATTATGATGTTGCACTTAATTTTTCTTCTTGAAGTTGTTTTTAACATATTGGCTTAATGTATGCCCTTTGACATTATTAGCTCCATAACTACCAGTAAATCTTGGTTTTGGTTGGGTTTCTAGGGAGGAAACCAAATTAGCATGGAGGAACACCTCAAATCTCAGATTTTATTTATCAATCATAATTAATTTAGCATATCTCAAACTATCGAGATCTGAATCTTTAGGAGCATAACTTGTTTGTTTGACCCTCAAAGAATCTAAAAAGGAAGGTTTTGGTCCGAAAGGTATATAGCAAGATGTCTAAGATGATCATATAAATGAAGGTGAGGGACCTTTCCAAGGAAGTTCAATTTAATGGTGATCACTAAGCCAATCAAAATCTTTTTTTAATATTCTCATTACCTAAATACTAGAACTTATTAACAACAAAGTTCATAGATTATGACAGAATACATAATGTTCATAAATTAAACTTTATTCACTTTGAACCAAAATTCATAGTTTTTAAAGGAAAACTATAAAGTTTTAAAGTTCAGATAGAAATTTCCTTGATTGGCATACTACCATAAGGTCAATGACCCTTAGGCCAAATGTCCTTAATAAGCATCCACTAAGTATTTGAATTTTGCCGGATTGGCACCCCTAAGGGCCTATCCTTGATTTTTTTTTTCGAGGGAATCTTCTAAAAGGATTTACTTCTTTCTCTAATAAAGGATGTGTTTTAACTTGCGAAAAGGACACAAATTCAATAACCACCACTAATACATTTGGATATGACATAGAATCTTTGAAAATTATTCTAGTTACCACCACAAAAAGCTGTGGATATTCCACCAAAGATTTTGAAAACTCTTTAAAATGCTTCAAATTTCACCATCGAAGATTTGTTTTTAAAGAAACTCTTGTAAATGCTTTTGATTTCACCACTAGAAGCTTTGGATATGCCACCTAAGATTTTGAAAACTTTATAAAGTGCTTTGGATTTCATTATCGAAGATTTGTTTTCAAACAAACTCTTTTAAATGCCTTAGGTATCACCACCGAAATCATGGATATGCCACCAAAGATTTTGAAAACTCTTTAAATTGTTTTAGATTTCACCATCGAAGATTTGTCTTTAAGGAAACTTTTTTAAATGCTTCACATTTCACCATCTAAGACTTTGAAATGTCTTTTAAAATGCTTTGGATTTCATCATTGAAAACTTGTTTTGAAACAAAATTTCTTAAATGCTTTAGATTTCACCACTGAAGACTTTAAAAACTGTTTGGAATGCTTTGGATTTCACTATTAAAGACTTTGAAAATTCTTTTAAATGCTTCAAATTTCACCACCAAAGGCTTTGAAAACTGTTTTAAATGCTTTGGATTTCACCACCGAAGACTTGCTTCGAAACAAAAACTTTTGAATGCTTTGAATTTCACAATCGAAGACTTGTTTTAAAATAAAAACTTTTGGAATCCTTCAAATTTCACCCTCGAAGACTTGTTTTGAAACAAAAACTTTTAAGTGCTTAAAGACTTGTTTTGGAGCAAAAACTTTTAAGATGCTTTGAATTTCAACATCAAAAACTTG